>OVAN01000713.1:0-52048 GCA_900406275.1 Anastatica hierochuntica | reverse complement strand
TTACATATATATATATATATATATATATATATATTTATATTATTTTTGATTAAAAAATCAAATATATTAAAGATTAATTTACAGAAATACACTTAAAAAGAAAAGAAAATTTATATTTACACATGTCTTTTAATGGTTCTCAAATATACACCTCCTATTTGCACAAANGGTTTAGGGTTTAGCTATTAGGGTTTAAAGTTTAGGAATTATAGTTTAGGGTTTAGGATTTAACGTTTAGGGTTTCTTTTAGTCTAGGGGTATAATAGTCTTTTTCATTAAAAAAATGAGGTGTAAAATTAGAATTTTTTCAAGCAGGGGTATTTTTGAAAAACAGACAATACAAAGGTGTATTTTTGTAAGTCTCACTATATTAAATAACTCATTAAGGATAACCATGATTTTTTAAGATAAATATTTTTTGAATATTTTTTTTATTTCGCTTTTTATTTATTATTTTCATTTTTGTCTTAAATATAAATAAATTTATGAATTTTTTTATTAATCGAATAGTTAGCAACATAGTAATTAGCCAATCCGACTTTTAATTTGGTGATTTCATACTTAATATATCTTTTTTAATTTACTCTATTTTAAGATATATTTATCTTATATTATATTTTAAAAAATAATTAAATATTTAAAATAATTTATTAAGAATAACTATGACTTTTTAAATAAATAAATTATTAAATAACTTTTTATTAATTTCATATATATTTAATAATTTTCTTTATTTATTTTCGAAATTAATTAATTAATTAGTTAACATAAATTGTTATTAATTAAATAATCCATTAAGGTTAGGACAGTAATCAACCAGTTGAACTTTTGATATGGTGCAAACTAACTTCACAATTAATATATAAGATATATGTTTATTATCAAAAATTATATTTTGTACTTTATGATATAGAAAATATAAACAATCTAGCGTGATCAAAATATCTGTAAAACATACTCCCTAGATAAATTATAAATATCTAAAAATAGGTTTTCAGTTTTATCTAAGGTAAAATTAATCCATTTTATTAATATAAAAACACGTTGTTAATACTTATTTTATTTAAGACTATTTAATCTTATATTACAATGTTTTGCGTTTTTTACCGCTTTAAGATTTCATATGAGTCTTTGACACAAAATAGAAATATAATAAAAATAAAGATAGAACATGAAAATGAAAAAAATTAATGAAATATTTTAGAAATAATAATCTTTTCCTTTTAATTTTTTTTGTCCTTTTAAGAGTTAAATGATTTAAAAGAAAATTTTATATAAAATCTACCTTATATATTGACACATGTCATGACTTAAACTAAAGAAGACACATGTCGAATTCTGGTGAATTACAATTATGCATAAGTGTCAAGTTGACGTCGAACGCATTCAACTTTCTATAATAATAATACAGTTGTTAATTCAATCGGAACTAAATCCGAACCGAAATGCTTTTGACTCGAATCTGGTTCCAAAATTCAAAAACCGAATTAACCGAACCAAAGACACAGAATGCCCTGCCCTCATGCCATATGAATCAAAGTCGAATATCTTATTGGTGAGATGTTAAATGCTAAAACTTTGTGAACCAAAAAGTGAACTACCTCATAAGTTATAAAAAATACCGTCATCTATGTTTAAAATACAACTATTTATAAGTAAACTAATAATATTACCCCCACAACTTAGCCAAAGATGACTTGTTCAATTATTGTAATGAACTCTGAAGGATGAAAACAGTTCCTTGGGATCAGTAGAGTTGGACTGGACAAATAAATGCTCGATCCTATTTTATGTGTGAGAAGATGAATATGTTGAGACTTTAGCTCATCCTTGGCCTTTTCCATAATATAAACAGAATCATATCGTCTATTTTAACATCGACTTCATTGTATGATCAATTGAAGTCAATTTGGATTCGGGTTGTTATTCAGTCGGGTCGGATACGTTGGAACAATGATTTGAATAAACAAAATAGGTTAATAGATCCATTTGTATTATGTCAAAATTTGATTTTGTTGTGAATGAGAAATAAGCTCATTGGGCCAAAAGGAAGTTAATGAGGAAAAGAACGAAAAAACAACACGCATTATCTCAACTTGAACGTGACCTATTCTGGTGAAGGAAGTTTCTCAACTTTTCCAACGTGCTTTGATTATTGGCTTTAAGAAGATAGAGAATCCTCTCTCATTCAATCATCATTCATCGTTCTTGAAAAAACAAAACAAAAACTTCAGCAATATTTCATCTTCTTCTTCTGAAAATCATAAGTGAGTCGAAAGTATAATGCAGTTGTTAGTTCATAGATTCTATGATCGAGTGATGCGATCATAGTCTATCGTAATTATATCATAGGATTCAGAATCTCATAAACCGCCACACTATGAGAGATTTCATGAATTAAAGAAAGAGATAATTCTCAGAATTTTGTTTCCTTAATCGTTTTTTCACCAGAATAGGTCACGTTTAAGTTGAGAGAATGTGTGTTGCTTTTCGCATTAAAACGAACTACGTGTTGTTTTCCTCATTAACTTCCTTTTACCCCAATAGGCTTATTTTTCATTCACAACAAAACCAATTTTTGATATAATACAAATGGATCCATTAATTAGCCCATTTTATTTATTCAAATAATTGTTTCAACATGATGAATATGTATAGCAATAGGCTATGTAGCACGGTACTCCAAGTAGGTACCGAAATGTTTCCTAAATAAATATTTATTGCCGACTGCCTTGCCAAAAAAGCAAGACAAAACGGCAATGTTTCTTCCCATGTAAGCATCTTGGACACTAGTCGACTTTCCCTAGAGGAAAGTTCTTCTCCAGCTTAATGAAATGGGATTTCGGTGAAAAAAAAAAAATCTTTCGTCTATTATTTTTTTAAAAACTTATTTGTATTGAATCAAATAGAGCTTTTTTTTAGTTATATCATATGACATGTTAATAATTTGAACCAATTTACTTAGCGATAAATCCAACATGGGCAATAGGCAAACAATACGCTTTTGGACGTATGAAATAGCTTACATGATTTGTCAATTATATGTTGGGAGAGGACGAGTCTATAGCTCTCATTCATAGAACAAAATCAAAATATTAATCAACCAAAATACTGAAGAAGGAGCAGTGAAATAGAGAAGTGCATTTGGTTCAGTTTGTATTTTTAGGGTTTTTAATTTTTTGGTTTATAAAAAGGGCTAATTAAGAGAATTACTACAACAAATAAATTAATTAAATTTTTAGGAATAAGAAAAAATATATTATTTTAGGAATCTTACTTAAAAAACCCGTCAATTGTAAAATGATGAAAAAGGACAAAAAGGTAATTTGCATTTTGGAGAGAATATGATAATTACATAATGAATAACCTATAATTTTTCTTATAATATCTCTTATAAAAATGGATTCATTCTCCTGAGAAAAGAGACTCTTCTCAAAGGAGTTGTAATGGCTTAATCAACATACACAATGGGATGCTTTAAGCTTTCCTATAACTTTATGCAAAAAGATAGCAAGCTCGATGGCAAATTTTTTGGTGGAAAAACAACAAATCTTCGAGAGGTATGCATTGGAAAAGCTGGGAAGAATTATTGAAGGCAAAGTCAAAAGAAGGTCTAGGTTTCAAGGATCTCGCAGCTTTCAACTTTGCTCTATTGGGGAAACAACTTTGAAAAATAACTTCAGAAAGCAACTCATTACTCGCAAGAGTCTACACGACCAGGTACTTGGTTAAGACATCTCCTTTGCAAGCTCCTTTGGGTAAAAGACCCTTATATGCTTGGAAAAGTATTCACATTTCTCAAAGACTAATCAATCAAAGAGCTAGGAAGGTTATAGGAAATGGAGCTACAACTTCTGTGTGGAGAGATAAATGGCTCAACAGGAAGCAAGATACTCCTATTCAAATGAAAAAAGGTACCAAGACCCTTACAAGCTCTACTAGCTAGTTACCTTAAAGTGAAAGATATGATGTTAGGAAACGGTAAGGATTGGAACCTTAATCTCCTAAATAGTCTTTTCCCAAATCAGATTGTAAACTTAATTAAGAGAATTAGACCAGGAGATTTGAATAGTGAAGATAGCTACATTTGGGACTATTATAAGACATGCCATTATAGTGTTAAGTAAGGATATTGGGTGTGCACAAATGTACTTACAATGGAAACTCAACAAACTTTGTACAACCAGCCGAGTCTAGATGCCCTCTACTAGGAAGTGTGGAAAAATGATACGTGTCCAAAGATTCATCACTTTCTGTGGAAATATCTAAGTAACAGTCTGCCAATTAAAGGAACTCTAGCCTATAGACAGTTACCAAAAGATGGTTCATGTCTTAGATGTGAGGCAAAAGAAGAGTGTGTTAATCATCTGCTATTTACTTGTCCTTTCGCTAGGCTAACCTGGGCTTTGTCGCCAGTTCCAGCCCCTTACCAAGGACAAATGGAAGATTATCTTTATGCAAATTTTCACATAGTAATGAGTATGCAGAAAGATCAAGGAAAGACAGCTTCCTGGATAATGTGAAGACTGCGAAAGAATAAAAACAATATTTGCTTCAAAGGAATGGAATTTGATGCTCAAGACTTGGTAAGGAAAGAAAAGAAAGATGCAGAAGAGTGGAAAATAAGAAACCAAGAAAGTGAGTTGGTTGGTCATGTCAATATGATTTCGTCTGATGAGAACAAATGGCAACCTCCACTATAAGGTTAATTTAAATGCAATACAGATGGGGCATTTCCAAAAGAAGGCTGCAAAAGTGGTTTGGGTTGGGTGGTTAGGGATACAAACGGTAAGATGAATTGGATTGAGAGCAGGTTAATTACCATACAAGAAAGCGCCCTTCAAACAGAGGCAGAGACTTTTAGATGGGCGGTTCAATCAATGGTTGACCTCAATTATCGCAGAATTATCTTTGAATCATATTGTAAAGAACTTACCCTACTCTTTCAGTCGGAGGAAGATTGGTCTGCTCTGAAACCAATTTGCCAAGACATCCGCCATTTGTTTTCTTTTTTCGATGAAGTGTACGTGGCTTTCAGAGCTAGAGGAGGAAATAAAGTTGCAGATAGAGTAGCAAATGAAGCCTTAAAATTTGAGAATGATGCCCCTAAACTCTATAGTATCTTGCCAATTTGAATTGACGATTTTGTAAGGAATGATTTACATTGTATAAATGCTTGGTCAATTAAAAAAGTTGAAAGAGCCAAAAAAATAAAAAATAAGAAATGGGTCCATTCATAACTAAATTTTGTATGAGATTTTTCCAGTATTTGGATCTTACAGACTAAATCTCATTTGAGACTAAATTATATATCGATTTAGTTTTACATAATTAAGTAGACACATTTTTATTTTATCTAGAACCAAAAATACCCAGAATTAATTTTTAAATTTATATATTTAGACTTTACAGTATGCTATATATAATTATCTAATTAAAAGTATTAATTTTTAAAAGACATTGGTTAGTTCGGTTAATTCGATTCCATTAATTCAGTTTTGAATATATTTATTTCATTTAATTTGTTTTATAGTTCGGTTCAGATTTGGTTGTGAAAATTTTGGTTTGATCAGAATGGTTCGGTTGAAGAAATTTGCCTTTGAAAGAGAGAGAGACCCCCACTGAAACACAATAGAGTCCACGTAGACAAAAAAATGATAGCAGGAAGAGAGTATCGACCCATCACTTCCAAAATATATATATAAATCAGTCGCAACAAGTCACAAGTCACAAGAAAGCCTTCTTCCTCCATTAAATAAAAAGAAATCACACAGAAATCTTTTTAAAAAAAATTGAGAAGAGACCAAACAAACAAAACAGAGTCTGACATTTAAACCCAAAATCCAACACTCTCCACACGGCGTGGCGTTGTAAACAATGCTCCTCCCTCTTTTCTTCTTCTTCCTCTTCCATCTCCACCTCTCCTCCTCCTCCTCCTCCTCCTCTTCCTCTATTTCCTTCCCTGATTTTCAAATCATTGACGTTTTACAGCCTCCTCTCTCCCTCACCGGAACTCTTCTTGATTTCAACAACACCCCTTTCTCCCACCAATCCAAATACTCTCTTCCTCTTCTCCACCGTGACAGATTCCCCTCTGTCAATTACCGCAACCACCATCACCGTCTCCATGCCCGTATGCGCAGAGACACCGATAGAGTCGCCGCCATTCTCCGCCGCATTTCTGGCAAAACCGTAGCTTCCGGTGGCAATTCGAAATACAAGGTCGACGATTTTGGGTCCGATGTGGTTTCCGGTATGGATCAAGGGAGTGGAGAATACTTCGTGAGGATCGGCGTCGGAAGTCCGCCGAGAGATCAGTACATGGTCATCGATTCCGGAAGCGATATTGTTTGGGTTCAGTGTCAGCCTTGCAAGCTCTGTTACAAACAATCCGACCCGGTTTTCGACCCGTCTAAATCCGAGTCTTACACAGGAGTTTCTTGCGGCTCTTCCGTATGTGACCAGGTCGAAAACTCTGGCTGCCACTCCGGCGGATGCCGTTACGAGGTTATGTACGGTGACGGGTCTTACACGAAAGGGACTTTGGCACTCGAAACGCTGACGTTTGGTCGGACGGTGGTTAGAAACGTGGCGATGGGATGCGGCCATCGGAACAGAGGAATGTTCATCGGAGCAGCCGGATTGTTGGGTATCGGCGGAGGTTCAATGTCGTTCGTCGGACAACTGAGCGGTCAAACCGGCGGCGCTTTCGGTTATTGTCTGGTGAGTCGCGGCACCGAGTCGACCGGTTCGTTGGTTTTCGGACGGGAAGCTTTGCCCGTCGGAGCCTCGTGGGTCCCGCTGATCCGTAACCCGCGGGCTCCGAGTTTCTACTACGTCGGGCTCCAGGGGCTCGGAGTCGGCGGCGTCCGGATTCCATTACCAGAAGACGTTTTCGACCTGACCGATACCGGAGATGGCGGAGTGGTTATGGATACAGGAACAGCCGTCACAAGACTTCCCACGGCGGCTTACGCCGCTTTCCGCGACGGATTCAAGTCGCAGACGGCGAATCTGCCACGAGCATCCGGTGTATCGATATTCGACACGTGTTACGACCTGTCCGGGTTTGTCTCGGTTCGAGTCCCGACCGTGTCGTTTTATTTCACGGAAGGTCCGGTGTTGACATTACCGGCGAGGAATTTCTTAATGCCGGTGGACGATTCGGGAACGTACTGTTTTGCGTTTGCGGCGTCTCCGACGGGTTTGTCGATAATAGGGAACATACAACAAGAAGGGATCCAAGTTTCTTTCGACGGTGCCAATGGCTTTGTTGGGTTTGGTCCCAATGTTTGCTAGCCTTTTCATGAAAAAATTTAAGAAATATTAGAAATTACGATTTTTGTTTTGTAGTAAGAAAAAAAAAACTTTTGTCTCAAAACTATATATATGTATTTGTCTTATTTATTAGTTTGCTTAAAGTTTCAATAAAAATATAATTAGAATAGAGATTACAAAAAATGTATATGGTTATTTTGTGTAAAAATTATTAATTTTATTAATTTTAAAAATTATTAATTTATTGAAAAAAATTTTATTCAAAAATTCAATTTGGATTAGAAAAAATTATTGGTTTATCGAAGTATTAATTTATAGAAGTTATGATTAATTTATAGTGAAACCTTTGGGGTTTATGATTAATTCGGGTTCACTTCGATTATTTTTGAACATGTAATGAAAACAAACAACTGTCTGGAGTCGAAAAAAAAAGTAAACACACAGAAAAAGGTTAGAATTGCAGATATTTTAAAAATTACTTTGAGTGGTGAAGCGTGAGGGCATTGGGGACTGAACCTTTTCTATTTACAGTAAATAAGCTTAAATAAACTATCAATTAGCAACACATGCTCCAAGGATTGTCCAAGTTTTAGTCAAGACCACTTCTTGACTTCTGTTTGATTTTTTTTTTTCAATTGTTAATGGACGTACATTTACACGTATAAATTCCAAAGACCTAAATCGACATAGAATTTGAAGGGTATGATAAATAATCTGAGATAAAAATGATAGTGATAAATTATTGATTGGTTTGTAACAAAAAAAAAATTATTGTTTGGCAGGGACTGGTCAGTCTTTAGGTTTGTACTAATACATATGAGTACCTGAGCTAAAGAAAAGACCCACAAAAGCTTGGAAAATTTTACTTTTTAAAAAAAGTGAATGGTATCATTTAAAGCAACTTAAATAATCTCTAGTCAAATCACTTGGGATATTACTCACATCTTCAATTAGTTACTTTCCAGGTTCAATATTCACTGTATTGAGTCAAAATTATTGAAATAGCCTTAAGTGGGTTTCATGATAATTGCAAAAGACTCAAAACCCATGACCCAAGTTAGTTGATTCATGTATGAAAAGGCCCAGAACATGTACCTTTGTTTTTTGTCAGAATAATTTGTTATCTTTCTGCTTTTTTCTTGCTTAGCCGTTGGATACCTTTGAAAAGTCAACAAACACAGTCAATTTCATTTCACACTGTAACTTTGGAAGAAACAAGAGAAGATGAAATATGAGCAGAGAGCACTAGCCGACGAGAAGCACGTGCATTCATTCGTACCAAAATGAATCATTGTCATAAAACATCAAGTGAAAAAATTAAAAACACCCAACAAAATAAAAAGGAGCCCTATGGTGAAAAAATGGAAAAGAGAGAAATGACTAAAGTGCCGAAAAAGAGAAAAAAAAAGTCATACACAAGAAAGGTCCCATTGTCATCTATGTTGTCCCCTTCATAGGGCATTTAATCAACAAAAAGTTCCACCACTGTGTAATAACACTAATGATTCATCATCTGTTTGCCACACAGGACCAAACTTTCACTTTCTTTCCACTTTCCACTCTTCTTTTGTTATTTGTGTATATATATAAAACCTGGTTTCTTACTAATCAGTGGTTCCTTCCTTAATCTTTCACCTAAAATGTGGAAGAGTTTTTTCCTCAACTTTTCATACGTTCTGCATTCATATTTGTTCTTAACCATCCTATGAGCGTATCTCCCACTTCCAAAATTTTTCTGCATTTTCTCATCGTATCTACCAATCATCTAAACTGCTCATATGTGTTTCAGTCTAATCCCATTCAAGCACGTTGACACCAAAACCATAAAAATAGCAGCAAGTAAAAAAATCATACCTAGGCTGAGCCCATTACTCCAATCTGGTTGGAAGAAAGCATCTTCATACAAACTGTGGATCTCTCACCTCATCAATATTGTTGAAGACGCTACCAAGATGCATGGGGGTGTTTCCAAAACATACATGAACCTGCAAGCTGTAAAGAATGCTCGAAATGGCATGATATACAGCGCATGAATACGCAACAGATCCGTGATAAAAAGAATCAGCTGTCAAAGCTATCAATTCTCCAGTCCAGAGATAGATCCTTCAGATTTAAGGTTAAAGTCCCCCGCGATATATATACTATGAACCGATTAAGTATTTACATATGGCATGTTTCCATTCCATGCACGTTGAATGCCTAGACTGGATTCAAACCGCAAAAAAAAACCCGTCCTAGGGTAGCCATAGTATCGAAATTTAATTAAAAGTACAACTGGAGGTTTCTTCCTGATTAAAACTGCGGGCATAATCTCCCATACTGTAATTAGCAACCTAGCTCAAGCAGCAACTTGAGATTCTACACCATAAATAGATACTTGAGATCATCTACTGTCAGTCGTGTCGCAGAGCTTCCACCATGATCTTCACCGAACGCAGATGCTACCATTTTCCTTTTATCTTCCTGATAAAATTTATAAAAAATGGAAGATGATAATGCTGGATTTGACAAATTTGTTAACCTTCATATAACCAACCACAGTTTATTTACTATTTAGCTCGGAAGTTACTATCATTATTAATCTGAGAAGGAAACTAAAGGAAATTAAATCTAAGCTGATAGATTGCAAAACATACCTGGAGCTCCAAAATTCTATCCTCAACCGTATCTTTTATAGTAATGCGAGTTACAGTGACTGGCCGAGTTTGTCCAATACGATGTGCACGATCAATAGCTTGATCCTCGGTTGTTGGATTCCACCAAAGATCCAAAAGAATAACATGACATGCAGCTACCATATTCAACCCAAGGTTTCCAGCTTTTAGAGACATCAGCATCACCTTAACCTGTTAATAAAGTTTGCACTGTTAACAGAGCTTCATGATCGATATTCATGAACATTCCATGTCTCAGAGAACTGAGTAGTAAAATTATTTTGAAAATATATCTAAGATATTCTCATTACTTACATCAGTATCGTTGCTGAATTCTTTTACAGCCCGGTCTCTTGCTGCTAGACTCATTGTACCATCTAATCTTCTGAATTCTATACCATTTTCAACAAAACACAGTTCAACCAAGTCTAGCATACCAGTCCACTGAGAGAATACTATCGTCTTTATTGGTCCATGGCTCGATGAAGACGAGTGAAGGCCCATTGGCTCTACAATGGTAACATCGTCATCGTCATCGTCATATGGTTGTGAGGAAGAAGGCACTTGACTAAGCTGTGTTGAGTTTGAACAGCCTTGTTTGGAGAGCAACTGCAGGATATCAAGAAGAGCATTGATCTTTGATGAACTATACTCACTTTTCAGAAAAACAGATTTATCAATGCCTTTATCCTGAGAAGAACTACAGCCCAAATCATCGGTGATACAATTTCTAAGGACAGATTCAGAGAAGACAACGTCACGCCCAAGCTGTTCTCTGCATCTTCGCACAGGGCATATGTTCTCACCCCCAGAGATATATTCTAAGACACACTGATAGCAAAATACGTGGCCACACAATGTAACAACAGGGTTTTCTGGTGGATCCTGCAGATAAACAGGTAGAAGTGTATATCAATACCTAGAGTAAATACTATCAGAACTAGCAGAAGAAGAAAAGATCAGTGAGCCTTAGGACATGCAATTCCTCAGCACTTACATCGCAGATATGGCAGATAGCAGATGATGACTCTAAATGATTGAGCAAATTGATTCGAGCCTCCCTATGGAGTCTTTTAACTGCTTCTTCTGATACTTTTCCAACAGGATCTGAATTATATCCATTAACAAGTTGTGGGTGGTCACAGGCTTGGCGTAGTCGCAAAAGCATCAGAAGAATATTTGCATAATTTTGACTCAAAGTTCCTGCAGCAGCATACGCCTGCAGAAAAAAATACTTTATTAGATACACGAACGCATTTGCATTGTTTCAGTGGCAGGAAAACAGAAAAAAAAAATCTCAGAATCATGAATTTCCAATAAAGCTCCAGCATGACTACACTGTCACATTTATAAAGCATCGAGTTGCTATATACATATCTACTTTTCCAACAAACCAAGTATGAACTACTAATTTGTGGAGGACGCAGAGGAGAACCTTGAACTGTGATCGGGAATCTGCTTCAAGCTTCTTGTAGAAAGACCGCTCCTCCACTGAAAAGTCCACCTTGCTCAAATTAACGTTCTTTGGAGGTAGTTTGATTATGGGTTGCCCATCTAGCAATGTTCCTAGTTAGCAGAACAGAATACAATCAACTGTAGCACAACTATGTGAGGACAACATCAGAGCAAAGTAAAACTCCACCATTGAACAGAAAATAATCAAAATACAAATAAAAAATGACAAGATAAAATTGGTATTTCACAAACACTTGACTGGAGGACTAACCTTACTACCTAAGGTAACAGCTTCAATAAACTAACAGGTACCCTCGTTATAGAGTATGTTATAGATCAGTCGGAAGTAATAGGAAAGTGTCAAGATAATAATAATAGTGTTAATCAGATTGTAAAGTCCTGTGCCATAATAATCACTAAACTAACCAGGTAAGAGAATATAGAGATGATCATACTACCTTTGGTACGGCGCAGCATTATAGCCCTTAGCACAGCTTGAAGCTTCTTGTAACCATGAAGAGAATTTTTGGAAATTGGAACCTTGATTGTATTGTAAAATGACTTGTACCCGGAGTATGGAGCATATCTGAGAAACCTGAAGTAGCTGTATAAATCATCAATCGTATTTTGTATTGGCGTTCCAGACAAACACCACCTCCTTTTGGCTCGAAGATTGCAACAGGCTCTTGCGACTTGTGTTCTATGATTCTTAATTGTCTGAGCTTCATCAAGTACTATTCTGAACCACCAAACTCTTGCTAGAGTGCCACAATCGGGATCAGAAGAATCATTGTTGCTTTTTCTACCTCTTTTCTTGCTTTTCTTACTCGCACCAACCGCAAATTTTCGTTTCTTATTGTTAGAGAAACCAGAGGCAAGACCACAATTTTCGGTATTTTTTTCATCATTTTCATCCTCATCCTCATCTACCAAGGGCTTTTGGGGAACTTCATTGGTAACAATAGCATATGTTGTCACAACGACATCATAACTGGCTAGTTCAGTAGGATCTTTGGTCCTATTTCCACCATGGTAGACTAACACAGAAAGTTTAGATTCATAAGAAACTTTCTCATCAAGTTCTCTTGCCCACTGCCTTACAACACTCGCAGGACAAACTATTAATGTACCAGCAGCAGGTCTCTTCCTGTTAAATGTCTGTGTTGAAGTACTCGCTTCTTTACCTTTAGCTTTTTCCATATCTGAACTGCAATCCTCATTATTACCACCATCACTTAGATCTGTGATCTCACTGTTGCTTGAAACCTTGAGCTCTGATTTTACATGACTGTCACTTTCATGCTTTTCAGATTCTGACTCATCGTCAGCATCCAGGTCCAATGCTTCAGCTTCTTGCTTGCTTGAATTTTTAGACTTCAATTCCGACACAAACTTTTGCTTTAGAATAAGAGCAATAGTCGAGACCGTCTTACCAAGTCCCTGCATGATAGACCTTACCTAGTTTGAGAGAAACATCCTCATAGTAGAATCACAGATGTTTATTGGGTAAAGTTTTGATTAAATGTCACCTGATCATCTGCTAATATCCCTCCCGAACAGTGCAAACTCTTTGTTTCCTTCTGAAACATCCATGCCAATGCAATTTTCTAAAGGGCAATAGTCTTTAGTACACAGACTAATTCCAAAGGCCAATAAATGGTAAACTAAAACATAGTAATAATACCTGATGCCTCATAAGAGGAACTGAAAGAGTGCCAGGGTCTACATCCATTTCGGTCTTGGGTTGATTCAAATCCTGCAGGATTAAAGAACTTAAATAATAAAATCGCTCTTACCATGCCATTTAATGCTTATACGCAACAGCAAGCTCTCAACACTTTTATAATGCACAAGCATAAAATCAAAAAAAGATGCTCCATATATAAAGTCAGAGATCCAAATTATCATTATTTCTCATTCATACATAAAGAAAAAAAAATACAGCTCCTTGCATAACCAAGATACTGAGTCTAAGATTCAGCATGGTGGTATGACTCAAGCATCAATAAGACATCCAACCTTGATGAACATCGAACATATAATACCATACGAATCTCTGATAAATTTTTAAACAAAAAAATGAGCCATATTTAGAGTCATTTGTTGCACCGTGTCCATTATTACAATCATATCAAGCTATTCAAAAGAGCCCGCAAGCTGTAAAGCAGGTATAAGTGGCAAGAGACATGCAAAGCAAGCACGAAAGAACAGCTAAGTGTTGGAATCCATTAACAAAGAAAAGATTGGTCTGAGGATGAATACCTGTAGTGCAGCTTGATAGACCAACCTCTCAGAATTCTCAGAGTTCCTATCTTCACCAAAGCCACTCCTGTGCATTGGATCACTTGAACCGCCATAATGTACATGAGAAGCAGATGTTCCACGCGTCAGAGATGGAGGCAAGATCCTAACCCCATTAATGCCACGATGAATTCCAATCTCAGCATGGGCTCCACCGGAACGATCAGCAAAGGTACTCTTATCACCCACAGCTGGCACTGCCGGACTAATATAACAAGCACCAAAGCGATTCCCATTTCCACTACTTAAATTGTTAGTAATTCTGGAAGCAAAAGGAGGCAAATTAAAAGATGGTGGAAGGGTTCTTCTCAGAGATTGTTGAGACGGCAGCTTCTCATAATCTTCACCAGAAGCATTGGAAATTCTCGAGTTAACAATATTCTCATTCCCTGTAACATGCTTAGAATCCCCTGGCCGAGATGTACAACTGGAGGCACCATTACGAGAAGCCTGATTCGTATGTCCACGTCTAGCATGAATATTCCCCGTTGAGGAAGATGAACCCCTTTGAGGATAGCTATTGCTGCCTGCAATGAAAACAAAACGAAATTCACAAAGCTACCAACGCTAACTAACTTCACGGGGACGACGTAAAATAGAGAAAGGTGTATCAGAAACTACACCAGAAAGCCAGGGAGGATTCATCCTTGTTTTAATTTGTTGACTAACTGGAGGCTCGGCTACCTCGTCATCATCGCTGCTACCAGAACTAATTTCAATAGCAGAAACCATCATAACAACCTATAAGAAGCAGAAATCGAATCAAGATGTCTCTAAATCAAAACCAACAATGCTAGAATCAATCTATCTATATCCATAGCCACCATGGGAACTAAGACTAAGCTAGAGCTTTTTCAAGCATTTTAACAGAAAAGCAAACACTTGTTTGAAAAAATCAACAATCAAACGTAGCATTATTCTCTATAACGTGAAGATGAAAGAAACTAAATCGCATCGCGAAGAACGCATTGATTGGAAACTATTGTGAACAGCACAAAAAAGCGAAGCGATGAAGCGAAACAATGGCGGGCTTTCGATTTTGTAAAAAACCCTACACGATGGATGAGGTAAATGGTAAAAAAAAAAATCAAAGTAAAAAAAAAAAGAGAAATCGGAGTAAAAAGAAATTGAGAAAATGGCGTAGGAAGCGCACTGTGGGGTTTTAGGGTTCTTGGGGAAAGTGGAGAAGGAAGAAGGAATCTGTAACAATGGTTGCTGTTTGGACGGAGTATCAACAACGCCCTTTAACGGGACCAGTCGTCGTGTCTACAATGGTGTTACTAGATTTTGTATCCTTAGTTTTATTTTTTTTATTTTTTTTTATCAGATTAAAAAAAACAAAAAAATAGATGATCAATCGCGGGCAGCCACGTGTCAGTAGTATTTGTGAATAGTGCAAGGACCAAGCAATAATTGATTTTTAGCTAAGGATTTTATAGCACAAATTCTTAAAAAAGTGGGACCCACGCATTAGTTTATTAATTTTTTTGTTAAAGATTGTTGGCTAAAGACTTCCATTGGAGATGCTCTAAAAAACTTCGTAGGGTAAATTCGTCATTTTCTTTATTTGTGAATGTTTTTAACCCAACCCGGTTTGAAACCGGACTATCTCTCGGGTCACCGGTCCGCGGGTTTATCAGGGTTGTTAACGCCACGGTTTTACTGCCCTACTTGGACCACACTATTTTGCGGGTCGCCGATTAACCTGTCCGACCACCCATTCTCATTTGGATTTCAAACATTGGTATTTTATAAACTTTTGAAAGACTCAACACCTTTAAAAGTATTGACAAGAGAAACTTCTAGAAGACACTAGAATGTAGTTTGGGCAATAAGTCATTTGGCATTATGTTAAGTTTCAAATTTGTGTTGATTTACTTTTTGAGCTTTGAATAAAGGTAGACCATAAAAAACTTGGATTCATAAACTTAACAAACAAGCAAGTTTGATTACGAATTCTACATGATATCAAAGCGGTTTTACTAGAAAAATTAAAGAAATTCTACGCACATAATCGTGCTCTGTTTAGTGACAAGAGACTCTTGTTCTTGTCGTATCTTTTACAATGGTAGAAAAGGATTCTTCCTCGCGGAACCAAAGGAGAAAAGAAAGAAGTTGTCTGTTGAGATGTTGAATGCATTGCAAGCAAAACGAAAAATCGGATTCATTCATGAAATCATTAAGAAGCATATGATTGACGATAAGGATTATAAAAATTGGACGACGGTAAATTCGATGCTTACAATTAGATTCGTGCCTTTATATAACTAAGGATAAGATCGACAATCACCTTCGTATCCGAAGCTTGTTAATTGTGGAAAGATCTCAAATAGAGATTCTCTGTTAAAAACAAAGTACACATGCATCAGATGAAGTCAAAACTTGCTTCGTGAAGACAAGACGGTTTGTCGGTCGTGGATTATTACAAAAGATTGAGTACTCTGTGGGAAGAGTATACGATATGTCGGCCAATTCCTTTGTGTTCGTGTGGAGCTGTTGATAGAATATCAAAGGAGAGAGAGAGAGAGGAGGGAAAAGCACATGAATCCATGCTTCGACTTGATGACACACGATTTGAGGGACTTTGTACCAATCTCATCAGCCTTGATTACTCAAGATTCATCACGAAGAACAATGTCTTGGCACTACTAGAGTCCGAGAACAACAACAGGATGTTGTTGGCTTCGTCACACGCAAAGACTCTTCTATAACAGGTCATGATACAGTAGAGGCGATAACATGTGTTGGAAGAGCAGAGATGCAAGGAGGACCTTGTCCATATACAATACTTCGGGCAAGAGATCAAACAGCTTTCTGCTCTCACTACGGTCAAAATGGACATGAGAAGAAGGATTGCTAGCAGGTTATTGGGTGTCCGGATTGGTGAACCGAGATCGAAGCAAAACAGGCTCTCGTGGGTTCGATTGGGCCACAGGTATCTATGAGAATCCAAAAAGATTTCACGGGTCGTCCTATTATGTAATTATTTGTTATTATATATATATATATATATATATATTGTTGCATGATTTGCGAGGTGACTCGCCGTCTTGGGGAATTTGAGATGATAAATTATATTAATAGATAGGTAGATGTGCCTCGTGAAAGGCTGCCTACGTACCCCGAGGGGATCAAGCCAATCGTAGTTCTGATAACAAAAGAAAGGATAAAACATACTTAGGAATTAAAAGTAGCCTTCTTCGCTTGCTTCAATTAGAGAGTGGTTCGTTTGTTTGTTGTGCCTGAGTTCCTCGTCGCAGTCGTATCTGCTAGCATGACGTCATCGTCATCTTCTTCGTTCATTGGGGGGTTGCGTAATTTGAGTTCAACAATGAAGCAGGCTCGTGTCATGCCTTGATCGCCTCTTACCGTTTGTATGCCTGATGGCGTAGGAAATTTTAAGCATTGATGGTAGGTAGAGGGGATTGCTTCCATTGCGTGAAGCCATGGAGTTCCGAGAATGGCGTTGTAGATAGTTGGTTTGTCAATGATAACGAACTTGACCAACTTGGTGATGCCAGTGAGGTGCATAAGGAACCAGGCAAATCTGACCGCTGCTGTAGTGTCGCCGTTGAACCCTATTAGTGGTTTTGGCGATGGTTTGATGTCGTAGTCTTTTAGTTCCATTTTTCGGAAGGTGTCCTTGAAGATTAGGTCCACCGAGCTCCCTGTGTCAATGAGGACACGGGATATCTCGCAGTCCGCCATCATGATCTCAATCACGAGAGGGTCATTATGAGGTCGGTCGGCTCCTACGGCGTCCTCGTTACTGAAGGATATGTCTTGTCCTCCGGACTTAGTGGGGTCGATCGGTTGCGCCCATTGAATTGCGGCCACCATGCGGCGCTTATACTTTTGATGGACCAGACAGAATCATTGCATGACATCAAGCCGCCCATAATCATGTTGATGCGGCGTCGGGCGATCGATGGGGGTCCACGGCCGGGCTCGCGCTCTTGGTCGTGCCTCTGGTTTTCCGTATCGTCATTGCGAGGTGGACCAAGTCGTCGTTCCTGTTGGGGCTCGTTGCGGTTAGCCTCGTTGCTTGGCCGCTTGTACGTGTTTCTTGCACGATTAGCGGATGTCGCGTTTCTAGGGCGCACCTCGATTTCTCCGTTCCGTTATTTGGTGAACAAGATGTCATTCAAATGCCGACACTCTTCTGTCGAGTGTCCGGTCCTGTTGTGGTATTTGCAGTACTAGAAGTGGTCTTGATCATTGACTTTCGGGTTCTTAGTTCCTGGTGGTTTTGTGGGTTGGCTATCGCTGACTGCGTATGCCATCGCCTTCTTTTCTTTCAAGTAGTCCTTGTCGAGATGTTGACGGGGCTCGATGTACACTTCCTTCGCCTTTTCCTTGGGCACAGTTCCTTTCGCCACGAGGTGCTTCTTCTTCATGAGCACCTTCTCCTCTTCCACTTCAATGAACAGCGTGGCCCGATGGAGTGCATCTTCCAGCGTTTGGGCCTGTTGATCTTCAGGTCGTCCCTAAAGGCCGACTCGTACCATAGTGCGTTGTGGAGAGCGGGGAGTGCGACTTCGTCAGTTATGATTACCCTCGATGCGACCTCTTTAAACCGTTTGATGAAGTCCCGCAGGGGTTCCGTGGGTCCTTGGGCCAGAGCCCATAGATCTACGGTTGAGGTTCCCTGCCGAATGAACATAGAATAGTGCTTTAGGAAGACCGTTGAGAGTTGGCGGAAGTTATCAATGGAGTTTGCCTTAAGCCGGCAGAACCACGTCAAGGCCTCGTCTTCTAGGTTTCTGGCGAAGAGCTGACAGCATCCTGCATCGCGTTCTTCAGGGGAGAAGCGCGTTCGTGCCATGGCTATTGTGAAGGTCGTTAGATGCTTCCTCGGGTATGTGGTTCCTCCGTACTTGGGGATCCTTATCTTTCTGGGCTTTGGGACGTGGAAGCGGGTGATTCGTTCCGTGAACGATACGTTTTGAGCTTCTCGAAGGACGCGGTCGATTTCTGGAGCAGAGCTTACCGCCTGGTGGACTTTCGATTTGATGTCATGTAGTTTCTGCTTCATGAGCTCTAGCTCGTCGTCCTTGTCCGCGAAAGATCTTCGTGGGCGCGTGTCATCTTGAGACAGTCCGCTTGGTGATGGGTTAACCAGTGATTCTTGGGGTGTTTTTTCGAAAAGGTTTCTTTGGAGTCTGTTGATGAATCCCTCGAGTGTCTCTCGTGGTGTCGGAGCTTGTCGGTAGAACGTCGGTGAGGTGGTTATGGCATTTAACCTGGCGTTAGTGGTCTTAGCTAACTCGTCGATCTTCCTGAGTATTATTTCCAGGATCTGGGGGACGTTGTTCAGACTAAGCGGGGGCTGCTTGTCTCTACTTTGCGGCTGGCTCCGTATTTCAATGACACTGGATTCTGGGGTCCTATCCACCTTGAGCTGGGCATCGCGACTCTGGTTTTCCGTGGGACGGTTCTCTGGGGCTTTTTCTTTTGACTGGGCTTGTGTGGCTTCAATCGTCGAGCTTTGGGGTGTGGAAACCGGAGGGTCTGCTGTTTCTGCCATTCCTTGGGGCGTTGGAGTTGTCACCATAGGTTGGGCTTTGGTTGTCTTCGTTATCTTTGTTGCTTGGTTTTCCATCATTTCAGTTGTTTTTCTTTTCGATCATTCCCCACAGACGGTGTCAAATGTTGGTTATCAAACCAAACTACAGTGTAACACTTTGAGAATTTGTGGTGAAAGAGTATTGTATTTAGAGAAAAAAAGATGGCCTCGTGGATAGCGAGGCCGATATTACAAGATGAGTGTTTTTGAAGCTAAAATCAGATCCCCTTATGTCTTCTGGGTCTTCTCCTTTTATAGGCGTTTCCTCTTGTTCCACGGTGTTGCTTCCCGCCAATTTCCACATGATCTTTTCCTAATTTTCCGTTGTCTTCTGGTACCATCCCTGGTTTGCCAATTCCTAATTTGAGTACTCTGTGGGAAGAGTATACGATATGTCGGCCAATTCCGTTGTGTTCGTGTGAAGTTGTCGATAGAATATCAAAGGAGAGAAAGGAGGAAAAAGTGAATGAATCCATGCTTGGACTTGATGACACGCGATTTGAGGGACTTTGTACCAATCTCATCAACCTCGATCCTCTTCCTTCTCTCGGAGAAGTTTACTCAAGATTCATCAGGGAAGAACAATGTCTTGGCACTACTAGAGTCCGAGAACAACAGCAGGATGTTGTTGGCTTCATCACACACAGAGACTCTTCCATAACAGGCCATGATACAATAAAGGCGATAGCATGTGTTGGAAGAGCAGAGATGCAAGTAGGACCTTTTCCGGATACAATACTTCGGGCAAGAGATCAAACATTTCTCTGCTCTCACTGTGGTCAAAATGGACATGAGAAGAAGGATTGCTGGTAGGTTATTGGGTGTCCGGATTGGTGAACTGATCGAAGCAAAACAGGCTCACGGGGAAGGGGACATGACAATGATGAACGTTGTAGAGGTTATGGCATAACAGCTCACGCCACAAGTGTAAATCCATCAAACACTTCTTCCAGTGTACCATCAAAATTTAAACCTGAACAATGATAATCCAGGCGTTGTTATCACATCTGTTCTGCTCAACGGAAAAATTATAATGAGTTGTCTCTTGAGATGTTCAATGCATTGCAAGCAAAACGAAAAATCGGATTCATTATTCGAATCATTAAGAAGCATGTGATTGACGATAAGGATTATAATAATTGGATGACGGTAAATTCGATGCTTATAGTTGGATTTGTACCTCTATAGAACTAAGGATAAGATCGACAGTCACCTTCGTGTCCGAAGCTTGTTAATTGTGGAAAGATCTCAAACAGAGATTCTCTTTTAAAAACAAAGTACACCTGCATCAGATGAAGTCACAACTTGCTTCGTGTAGACAAGACGGTCGATCGGTCGTGGATTATTACAAAAGATTGAGTACTTTGTGGGAAGAGTATACGATATATCAGCCAATTCATGTGTCTGCGTGGAGTTGTCGATGGAATTTCAAAGGAGAGAGAGGAGGAAAAAGTGCATGAATCCATGCTTGGATTTGATGACACACGAGTTGGGGACTTTGTACCAATATCATTAGCCTTGAACCTCTTCCTTCTCTAGGAGAAGTTTACTCAAGATTCATCAGGGAAGAACAACGTCTTTGCACTACTCGAGTCTGAGAACAACAACAGGATGTTGTTGGCTTCGTCACATGCAGAGACTCTTCCGTAACAGGTCATGATACAGCAGAGGCGAAAGCATGTGTTGGAAGAGCAGAGACGCAAGGAGGATCTTGCCCAGATACAATAGTTCGGGAAAGAGATCAAACAGTGATATGCTCTCACTGTGGTCAAAAGTGACATAAGAAGAAGGATTGCTGGCAGATGATTGGGTATCCAGATTGGTGAATCTATAGAAGCAAAAAAGGCTCACGGGGAAGGGGACGTGAAAATGGTGGACGTGGCAGAGGTTATGGCATAATAGCCCACACCACAAGTGCAAATCCGGCAACCGCTTCTTCCAGTGTACCATCGAAATTTACACCAGAACACTGATAATTAAGGCGTTGTTATCGCATTTGTTCTGCTTAACGGAGAAAATTACAATAAGTGGTCCGTTGAGATGTTGAATGCATTGCAATCAAAATGAAAAAATCAGATTTATTCATAGAATCATTAAGAAGCATGTGACTGACGATAAGGATTATAAGAATTGGATGACGGTGAATTTAATGCTTACGGTTGGATTCTGCCTCTATAGAACTAAGGATAAGATCGACAATCATCTTCTTGTCCGAAGCTTGTTAATTGTGGAAAGATCTCATATAGAGATTCTCTGTTAAAAAAAAAAAGGTACACCTCAATCAAATGAAGTCATAACTTGCTTCGTGTAGACAAGACGGTCGGTCGGTCGTGGATTATTATAGAAGATTGAGTACTATCTGGGAAGAGTATAGTATATATCGGCCAATTCTTTTGTGTTCGTGTGGAGTTGTCGATGGAATATCAAAGGAGAGAGAGGAGGAAAAAGTGCATAAATCCATGCTTGGACTTGATGACACACGATTTGGGGGATTTTGTACCAATCTCATCAGCCTTGATCCTCTTCCTTTTCTAGGAGAAATTTACTCAAGATTCATCAAGGAAGAACAATGTCTTGGTACTACACGAGTCCGAGAACAACAACAGGATATTGTTGGCTTCATCACATGCAAAGACTCTTCCATAACAGGTCATGATACAATAGAGCCGATAACATGTGTTGGAAGAGCAGAGACGCAAGGAGGATCTTTCCCAGATACAAAACTTCGGGCAAGAGATCAAACAGTGTGCTGCTCTCACTATGGTTAAAATTGACATGAGAAGAAGGATTGCTGGCAGGTTATTGGGTGTCCGGATTGGTGAACCGATCGAAGCAAAACAGGTTCACGGGGAAGGGGACGTGAAAATGGTGGACGTGACAGAGGTTATGGCATAATAGCTCACGCCACAAGTGCAAATCCATTAACCGCTTCTTCCAGTGTACCATCGGAATTTACACACCAGAACAGTGATAATCCAGGCGCTGTTATCACATCTGTTCTGCACAACAGAGAAAATTATAATGAGTGGTCTATTGAGATGTTGAATGCATTGCAAGCAAAACTAAAAATCAGATTCATTCATGGAACCATTAAGAAGCATGTGATTGACGATAAGGATTATAATAATTGGATGACGGTGAATTCGATGCTTACGGTTGGATTCGTGCCTCTATAGAACTAAAGATAAGATTGACAGTCACCTTAGTGTCTGAAGCTTGTGAATTGTGGAAAGATCTCAAATAGAGATTCTCTGTTAAAAACAAAGTACACATATATCAGATGAAATCACAACTTGCTTCGTGTAGATAAGACGGTCGGTCAGTCATGGATTCTTACACAAGATTGAGTACCCTGTGGGAAGAGTATACGATATATCGGCCAATTCCTTTGTGTTCGTGTGGAGCTATCGATGGAATATCAAAGGAGAGAGAGGAAGAAAAAGTGCATGAATACATGCTTGGATTTGATGACACACGAGTTGGGGACTTTGTACCAATCTCATCAGCCTTGATCCTATTCCTTCTCTAGGAGAAGTTTACTCAAGATTCATCAGGGAAGAACAATGTCTTGGCACTACTCGAGTCCGAGAACAACAACAGGATGTTGTTGGCTTCGTCACACGAAGAGACTCTTCCATAACAGGTCATGATACAGTAGAGGCGATAGCATGTGTTGGAAGAGCAAAGATGCAAGGAGGATCTTGTCCAGATACAATACTTTGGGTAAGAGATCAAACAATACTTTGCTCTCACTGTGGTCAAAATGAACATGAGAAGAAGGATTGCTGGCAGGTTATTGGGTGTCCGGATTGGTGAACCAATCGAAGCAAAACAGGCTCACGGGGAAGGGACATGAAAATGGTGGACGTGGCAGAGGTTATGGCATAATAGCTCACGCCACAAGTGCAAATCCATCAATCGCTTCTTCCAGTGTACCATCGGAATTTACACCAAAACAGTGATAATCAAGGCGCTGACGGAGAAAATTACAATAAGTGGTCCGTTGAGATGTTGAATGCATTGCAATCAAAACGAAAAATCAGATTCATTCATGGAATCATTAAGAAGCATGTGACTGACGATAAGGATTATAAGAATTGGATAACGCTGAATTTGATGCTTACGGTATGATTCTGCCTCTATAGAACTAAGGATAAGATCGACAGTCACCTTCCTGTCCGAATCTTGTTAATTGTGGAAAGATCTCAAATAGAGATTCTCTGTTAAAACAAAGTACATCTCAATCAAAAGAAGTCACAACTTGCTTCGTGTAGACAAGACGGTCGGCTGCTCGTGGATTATTACGGAAGATTGAGTACTCTATGGGAAGAGTATACAATATATCGGCAATTCCTTTGTGTTCGTGTGGAGCTGTCGATGGAATATCAAAGGAGAGAGAGGAGGAAAAAGTGCATGAATCCATGCTTGGACTTGATGACACACGATTTGGGGGACTTTGTATCAATCTCATCAGCTTTGATCCTCTTCCTTCTCTAGGAGAAGTTTACTTGAGATTCATCAGGGAAGAACAACGTCTTTGCACTACTCGAGTCTGAGAACAACAGCAGGATGTTGTTGGCTTCGTCACACGCAAAGACTCTTGCGTAACAGGTCATGATATAGTAGAGGCGATAGCATGTGTTGGAAGAGCAGAGACGCAAGGAGGATCTTTCCCAGATACAATACTTTGGGAAAGAGATCAAACAGTGTTATGCTCTCACTGTAGTCAAAATGGACATAAGAAGAAGGATTGCTGGCAGGTTATTGGGTGTCCGGATTAGTGAACCGATCGAAGCAAAACAGGCTTACAGGGAAGGGGGCGTAGCAATGGTGGATGTGGCAGAGGTTATGGCGTAATAATTAACACCACAAGTGCAAATCCATTAACCGCTTCTTCTAGTGTACCATCAGAATTTACATCATAACAGTGATAACCAGGCGCTGTTATCACATATGTTCTGCTCAACAGAGAAAATTACAATGAGCGACGTGTTGAGATGTTGAATGCATTACAAGCAAAACAAAAAATTGGATTCATTCATGGAATCATTAAGAAGTATGTGATTGACGATAAGGATTATAAGAATTGGATGACGGTGAATTTGATGCTTACTGTTGGATTCGTGCCTCTATAGAACTAAGGATAAGATCGACAGTCACCTTCGTGTCTGAATCTTGTTAATTGTGGAAAGATTTCAAATAGAGATTCTCTGTTAAAAACATAGTACACCTGCATCAGATGAAGTCAAAACTTGCTTCGTGTAGACAAGACGGTTGGTCGGTCGTGGATTATTACAAAAGATTGAGTACTCTGTGGGAAGAGTATATGATATATCGACCAATTCCTTTGTGTTCGTGTGGAGCTGTCAATGGGATATCAAAGGTGAGAGAGAGGAGGAAAAAGTGCATGAATCCATGCTTGGACTTGATGACACACAATTTGGAGGAATTTGTACCAATCTCGTCAGCCTTGATCCTCTTCCTTCTTTGGGAGAAGTTTACTCAAGATACATCAGGGAAGAACAACGTCTTGGCACTACTCGAGTCCGTGAACAACAGCAGGATGTTGTTGGCTTCGTCACACGCATAGACTCTTCTGTAACAAGTCATGATACAGTAGAGGCAATATCATGTGTTGGAAGAGCAGAGACGCAAGAAGGATCTTGTCTAGATACAATACTTTTGGCAAGAGATCAAACAGTGCTCTGCTCTCACTGTGGTCAAGATGGACATGAGAAGAAGGATTGCTGGCAGGTTATTGCGTGTCCGGATTGGTGAACCGGTCGAAGCAAAACAGGGTCACGGGGAAGGGGACGTGGCAATGGTGGACGTGGCAGAGGTTATGGCATAACAACTCACACCACAAGTGCAAATCCATCAACCGATTCTTCCAGTGTACCATCAGAATTTACACTAGTACGATGGAGGATCCTAACAAAATGGAAAGTCTGGTGGACATAATAAGCAAGTCATGAAGATGTGATACTCGACATGGGAACGTCACATCACATGACTGAAGCTATTTCCTTGTTAACTGATATTGTTTTGATTTTGTTTCGTGTCATTGGCTTCGCTGGTGGAAGCAAAACTTTTGCTTTAAGCAAAGGATTGCTCAAGCTTACGAATACAATCTCTTTAACAAATCTTTTATATGTTCTTGTTCTTAGTTGCACTTTGATTTTAGTTTCAAAAATCTTGAAACAAATAAAGTGTTTTGCTACTTTCATTGATAAAATTTTTGTATTGCAGAATCGTTTTACGAGGACTTTGATTGGATCTGGTGAAGAGCATGATGAGGTGTACTACTTTACGGATCTTGTAACGGAAAAGACTCACAGTGTCAACGTTGTTTCCAACCAAACTTTATGGCATCAATGTCTTGGTCATTACCTATGGTCTCTAGTTCTACTTCTTCTGTTAGCTCTCACTCTTGTGACGTTTTTTTAAGGCTAAACAAATTAGAGAAGTTTTTATGATAGTCTTAATAAAGCAGATGAGTGTTTTTCTCTTATACACTGTGATGTTTGCGGTCTACTTCGTGTCCCATCAACATGTGGAGCGGTTTATTTTCTGACAATAGTCGATGATTTTTCCAGAGCTGTATGGACTATCTAATACTAGAAAAATCTGAAGTTCGTACCATTCTTACTAATTTCCTCACATATTCGGAAAAAAATTTTGGAAAGAATGTTAAGACAATGAGAAGCGATAATGGTACATAGTTTATATGTCTTTCCTCACTTTTTCGAGAACGTGGTATTATCCATCAAACGCTATGTGTAACGACACCACAACAAAATGGCATAGTAGAATGAAAGCACCGACATATTCTCAATGTCTTTCGCGCCTTACTTTTCCAAGCGATTTTGGCAATGAGGTTTTGGGGAGAGGTGTTTTAACTGCAGCCTATTTTATTAACTGCGCTCTGACAACCATTCATAAAGGCCGATCTCCTTACGAAGTACAACAGAGGACCAAACCTGACTATAGCCAGCTACGTATCTTTGGTTCTGCATGTTATACACATCATTAAACATGTGATAAAGATAAATTTGGGCCAAAGAGTCGTCTTTGCATTTTTCTCGGATATTCATTTGGGAAGAAAGGATGGAAGGTGTTTAATATGGAAAGAAATGAGTTCATTATTTCCAGAGATATGGTATTTCGAAAAGATATTTTTCCTTTTGTCATTGAACAACAAACACAATCTATTCAACCTGTAGATGGCTCATGCAACGATGACTTGTTNCCTTCCCTTCCCTTCCGGGGGGGGGGGGGGGTGAGTTTGGTTGATAATCCACAGCAAGATGTAGTGCTGGAAGCTCCTATTGTCGCGCGCCAAACACCAGAGACTTCCTCTCTGACATCGCAATCTATTTCTTCTTCATTACAACTTCAGGCTCAATCTCCACTTATCCAGCCCCAACAAGATTTAAACCCAACTTAGGTTCAACAGTTACAGATCCAACCATTGGTTGAATCATCTTCTACAACTCCCTTGTCTGGTCCGATATAAGAAGTTATTCCAGCAATTATGATCTCGTCGAATTCTGATAATCTTGGTCGGGGACACCGACACCGACAGGCATCAGTCTTGCTTTGCGATTACGTCACTTATAACACCATAAGCCAAGACACCCATCACGCTCCAACCTCTTCCACGTCAAACTCCTCGACAACGGTCTTAGGTAATACATAGTATCCCTTGTTGGAATTTGTTTCAAATGCTAATTTTTCTCCAGGACATCGAGCATTTTTGGTAGCCATTACAGTTGGGGTTGAACCTAAACATTTCAAGAAAGTCGTGAGACAGAAAGTTTGGGATGATGCCATGGTACATGAGGTCGATGCGTTAGAAATCAGTCGAACATGGGGCATTACTGATATATATAATTAAGCGTCAATGGGTCTATAAAATTAAGTACAACACGAACATATCTATTGAGCGATACAAGGCTCGACTCGTTATTAATGGAAGCAAACGAATTGAGGATGAAGACTACGACGAAACATTTGCTCTTGTAATAAAAATGATAATGATTCGAACAGTTCTCTGGCTCGTTGCGGCTAACCAATGGGAAGTTTATCAGATGGATGTTCAAAACGTCTTCATTTATGGTGATCTCGAAGAAGAAGTTTACATGAAGTTACCACCAGGATTCAAACATTCACATCCTGGCAAGGTTTGTCGCTTAAACAAGTCTTTATATGGTCTGAAACAAGATCCTCCTTATTGGTTTAAGAAGTTCTTTGATGCTTTACTCAAGTTCGGTTTCATCCAATCTTACAATGACTATTCGCTATTTTCTTACACAAAGAATGGTTTGGAGATTTGAGTTCTTGTATATTTTGATGACTTGCTTACTTGTGGAAACGACGCTTACATGCTTCAGAAATTCAAAGACTACTTGAGCCGGTGTTTTGCTATGAAGGACTTGGGTAAACTCAAATATTTCCTTGACATTGAAGTGAGTCGTGGTCCAAGTGGCATTTTTCTTTCTCAGCGAAAGTGTGCTTTGGATATTGTTGCAGAGACCGGTAATCTTGGCTCGAAATCGGTTCGCACTCCTTTGGAACAAAATCACCAATTGCGGAAGATGATTGTCTGATCATGACAAACTCGCAACAATACAGCCGTCTGGTTGGGCGTTTGATTTACCTTGCTCATACTCACCCGAAATTGAACTATGCCATCCACATCCTTACTCGATTCATGTAGAAACCTCGTGAGGCACACTGGGAAGTTGCTACAAGGGTAGTTCGATTTCTTAAAGGATTGCCAGCGCATGAGATATTTCTTAAGGAAACTTCGGACCTTACTCACTGCCTATTGTGATTCGGACTGGGGATCGTGTCCATTGACGCGACGATCATTGAGCGTCTTTATTATTATACTTGGTGGATCTTCTATTTCATGGAAAACCAAGACGCAGGATTAGTTGCGCATTCCTCTGCTGAAGCAGAATATCGGGCAATGACAATTACATTGCGTGAAGTAAAATGGATTTGCAAACTCTTGGCATAATTGGGGATCAAACAATATGTGCCCACTCGTTTTTTTGTGATAACAAAGTTGATATTCATATTGCAGCAAATCCTGTTTTCCATGAGAGAACAAAGCATTTTGAGAGAGATTGTCACTCCGTCCGAGATGCTGTTCGTGAAGGCATTATTGCTACTCATCATATTTCTTTTGATACACAAATCGTAGATATTCTCACCACAGTACTTGGGCCGGCTCAGTTCGATAACTTAGCATTCAAGTTGGGCGTTACGAGTCTACGAACTCCAACTTGAGGGGGAGTATTGACGAAAGTAGCTTCTAGAAGACACTAGAAGATTCGAATGTAGTTTCGGCAATAAGTCATAATATTGGGTTAAGTTTCCTATATGTATTGATTTACCTTTTTGAGTCTTGAACAGGATTAGACCGAAAGGAAAGACAGAGACTTGTATAAATACTTGAATTCAAAAACTTATTAGACAAGCAAGTTTGATTACCAATTCTACAAAAAAAAAACTTGTAAGAAATTTTGAGAAATTGTACCTAGTAGCCAAAAAATCTAATAATTAAGAAAGCAGCAAGCTCAAAAATAATTTGTATTATATGTTGCGATGCCAAAAACACCCTACGTATGCAAAATTAACACGAACTAGAGTTTTGACCAACGCAATCGCGCGGGTTTTTAAAATAATTTTATATATTATTAATTATGTTTACATTTTTCGAGTATCGGATTTATAATTTTCGGTTATTTCGAGTTTCAGATTCGGGTTTAGGTTCAAAGCTTTTAGTATTTTCAGTTATATCGAATTATGTGTTGGGTTTAGATTTGAGATTTTTGAACTTTCAGATTTTCTCGGATACTCGTACGGGTTCAGTTTGGATAATATTCAATTCCCGAAATACCGTGAAACAAAACCTATTAGAGTATTTAAAAAAACATCAGATAACTAAATTTAAATTTTTATAGTTTATATATATTGTTTATAAATTTTTATAGATTTTTCTAAATTTTATCATTTTATAAATTTTTTTGAATATTTGTAACAAATTTTATTTATAAAATAATAATATTGTAATATAATTATTTTAAAAGTTATGGATTATGTTAAATTTAAAAACAAAGTATATTTAAATTTGCTGAAAATTGATGATTTTAAATTGCGCTGGTTTACAATTTTCATAGTGTTTAAGTGAAAAGAATATTATAATATTCTAATATGTTTGTTGGAATATGTAAATGAATAATTAGAGTTATTTTAATTTATTAGATACATTTAATAAAATTTTTATTATATGTTTATTTTGAAAAATCACACATGAAAAAGGGTCTATGTTTTCTTTTTTAATAAGATAGATTTTATGGGTTTTTTTTTCTTATTCTAACTCACCTTTCAATTTCATCTAGTAAAATCAAATACTATACGACACAACCCAATATAATATTCAGATGATTGGGAAAGAATATCAAATTATATACTATGTGATTGCTATAGCAACCGTACAATTAACAAATAGAAAAAGTACTTCAAAATTTGGAAATATTTATTAGGTAATAAGGTTGTTGAAAACCATTTTCTTTTTGTTGTTCCTAGTGAAAGTAAATGATACAACAACTCCGCAAGTTTATAAGAGACAATTACTTTTGTTGTTTTCTTCTTCGAGATAAATACTAAACCTCAAATAAAAAACACCAGCATGACCCTTGTTTTTGTTTAACTTGCCGACCAAAACAAAAGAGAGAGAGCCTAAACTGAAATCTTTGAGGGAGAGAAAAATGTAACCGAATCTCTGCCAATCTTAGAGTGCGGTGAATGTGTGTGGTAGAGGCAGGCTTATTGTGTTCATCGTTTATGCGGTCTTTCATTAACCGACTGTTAAACCAAAACCAAACTTGTAGTCTTTCTTCTTATGATCCAGCTGAAACAAACAAACCAAATCAAGAGTTTATTTACAGCATAATTGATTAAATCTTCAGCGCGAAAACAGGGAATATCCAGAGCAGGATCGATAATCATCAGTATGTACCTCAGCAGATAGAAGAAAATTGAGTCCCATACTCAATCTTTCTTCAACGAAAGCGGATGCAACACCGTTGGAATCTATCTTTCCACGCAAACGAGACTGAAACAAATACCAAGATTATTAAATATTAACACAGAAGAACGCTTGTTTTATAATGCGATCCCATTAAAATCCCGAAAAAAATTGCAAAGCTACCTGTCTAAGCATGTAGTCGTATCCAACGCTAGCTGTAACGTCTCTTGAAATGTAGTTGTACATGAAATCAGTGGCGAGTGAAACCTGATTACATGTCATGATTCATGCAAAAAATGCCAGCATGTGTCATGATTCATGAAATGTTATTTTTTTTTATCTCTATACTCTATAGGGTTTAAGATGAAATTAAATGAGAAAGGTATATTTACCTTCTCGGAAACCTTCTGAACATAGTTCATAACTATAGCACCAGTGCTAGCAACTTGTGCAGAGGCTACCTGTTGATTATGAAAGTACCGTATTAAACTGTTGTTCACCAACCTAAAATCTTATACCAAATTTTACATGATTTGAGATTTAACTTTGTGAACAACGCAGTTTGTGAAATAGTAAAACAAAGAGTAAAAGATTGCTTGATAAACTGCAAGCTGCCTAATAAATTGACTGAGAAGAAGTATTACCATCTTGTCGGTCTCGTATCTTGCAGCATAACCTATTCCTGACTTTCGAGGCACACCAGCCCAGAAAAGTTCACCACCCAAGGATAGTCGGGGTGTCACACTCTGTACACAAAAAAAAACAACAAAGAGAATCCAATGAATAGAAGAAAGATATCATACATCAACAATGAGCAATATTCCCACATGTATCATACGAAAACAATTTCACTGTTCACAGTTAAAAAGATAGTTTTACTAGAACCACGTACACTAAGCAATGACCATAATCACAAAGTTTAAATAGAGCGGCTTACGGTTCATCTCTTATCTATGTTACAGCTAGATGAACTAAGGTAACTCCATAATGTCATACATCCGGAGATTGCAGATCTACAAATCTGTAACAGGTACAATGTCCAATTTACCTGGATATAGGTTGCTCCAATAAGAGCACTGTTCCCAAGTTGAAGCTGGGCTCTGTAGTCTGATCCCTACGCACACGTGAGACAAAACAGTTACAAGAAACTCAAATGAACCAAATAGCATAAATAGGTACATCATGGGAATAATAAATTTTCAAATACAGAGAGTTTCTTTACCATGTAATCGAAGTTGAACATTGCTTGCGACAAATGTGGCTCATTCGTCAGCTGGTGGAGAAATTTTAAAAAAAAAGATGATAAACACAAGGTCACATAAAATGAACGTATATTCAGAGCTACGCCACAGGAAAAACACATTGTATACAGTTGCAGCACTTGCCTGAGCATTTGCCTTCACAACCAACTTATCAGTTAAATCAGCCTTCACTCTTGCATTTAGTCTACCGTCAGTCATAATCCTTCCAATAAGCATCAACTGCATAATTGTTTTGCCAATTTCATATCATCTTGATGGCCATAAGTATATGAAAGAAACTGACTTAACAAAAATAATACCTTTGGGTCGAAATAATTGGCGCCAAACTCATAGTGTGCCGTTGGAATTTTGATCGTTTCTGATGACTGAGAAGGAACTTCGGTTGGCCCCATCATCACACTGTTTCAGGCAATGGTATATAAGCTCGATTACAAACACAAATAAACCAATGGCACACCAATAACTACAGGCATAGTTTAACTACCTGTGGCTGAGAGCAAACTTCTGATTTAATGACTTGGAAAAGTCGAAGCGCAAACCCTCAAAAGTTTCTGCCTTTAAAGACACTGCAAAAGAATGATCATACCAATTAAGTAAAACCAAGGGAAATAAAATCTGAATGTTTAACCACACAGACAAAAATACTGATATCAAAACATCAAGAAACCAGTAGGAAGAGGACACTCAGGATTCAATAAACGTTAAAAGTAGCAGCTGTTATCGTCTGGTTATGTTTGAGAAATGAATTTTGATAACCAAGACAAACTTTGAGGCAGAGAAACTCGGTGAAACAGAATCAAATCTGGATCAATTCGAACAGCTTAGATCATACTATATCGTTTTCTACTGTTTGTAAATCTCGTAAAATGTTGAAAACGATTCATGGAGATAACAATCGGAAACGAAACAATGCCATAAAGAACTCGACTAGCGCAGCAATACAAAACATAAGAGAGCTAATTCTCTAACACGACAACACAATGCAATCAAACCACACACTGATCGATCTCCAGATTTTTTGCGTTTTCGAAGCAATAAGTTACAATGGAAGGCAAAAAGGTAGCAGATAATCAAAAATGGAGATAAAGCGAAGAAGCGTATATGAATATACTAAACTGAAAGCTTCACGGTGGAGTTCCTCATAGGGAACAGGGCAAGGGAGGTTGGAGTAATCGACTTTCTCATCGGCTTTAGTCTTCACATCAACTTGTGCCGTCCCAAGCGGTGGTAAAAGATCTGCCATCGCCGCCGCTACCGCCTTTGGGAACTGTTTTACGGCGACAGTGAAGAAGACGAAGAAAGTAGAGTAAAGAGGGTTTTCTTTAGTTTGGGGGGCGCTTTGGGTTTTTGGTCCTGCAAGGGTTTTGTATTAATTGTGCCAATCCTAGTTTATTTCGGTTCGGTCTTCTCGAACCGGATACCGACCTCTTAGAACCATTTAGTTAACCGGATAGTTACGACATCATTTATATTTTAACTTTAATTTTGACGTTACACGCGATTAAAATGAACATCTTCACAAACAACACTATAATACAACTCTCCTCGTAACATTTAGATCCAAAATGAACGGTTTTACATGTACGACATCATAGATGGACATACTCACACCGCAACACAACCACAACAAACGGTTCCGCCCGCAACTCTCTGAAACTTCCCGTAAACTTTTGAATCCGAAAATTTGCAAACAACTGCATAACTTGAAAACCGAACCCCAACATGTTCATATTGTTTTTTTTTTTTGATAAAGGTTTTCTTATTTATCATTTTTTGGGTTTTTGACAGACGGTACATAAATAACTAGTAGCGGATGAAAAACTAAAGAAAAACGAAACTAAAGTAAACAAAAACTAAAACACATTGCCAGCCTAAAACAAGGGGATCTAATGTCAGTTACAAGCATATTTGAACGAAATCCGATATCAAATATAATCCAAACTCGCTTAGCTACCCTACCACTCCGGCGCATTCCGCAAGTTAGCTTACAAAATCACTGAATATCAAGAACCGTTCTTAACCGACCGCATAGCCACGGGAATGTGGGATTGACCTCGTTTCTTCGGATGTCGGAACTTCCCGCATAGCAGTCGGAATAGCTGGTTGCCCGATGAACTCCTATACTTGTAACTTTCACCGACAATTAAGCGCAAGGCGAACCAAAGACGGCTCCGGATGACGGTCGCAACAACGAGAGCACATGGATCCAAGACCTGCAAAGAAGAGAGGAAACATGTTCAGATTGTTTTGTAAATTTTAGAATAGTTTTCGGTTTTATTTTTCAAATTTTCATTTAATCACCAATCAAGTATTTTTTTTTTTTGCCCACAAAAAGATGATTTTTATTAATGATCAGTAGCAGGAATAGATTGCAGAGCCGACTTAGCTAAGGAATCGGCAGAAACATTATTCAAACGCGATATAAATTTAAAAGAAATCTCTTGAAAAGCAGGTATCATATTTCAAATTTCACAGAGGATCCCATGGAGATCGATGTGAGACTCGCCTCGATGAATGAGGTTGACCAAGACTTGAGAGTCGGTGTGGAACCGAACTGCTGCAAAGCCTTGTGATTTGGCTTTTTCCATAGCCAAAAGCACAGCCCAAGCTTCCGCTAGCAAAGGCGACAGTACATGCTGGCGTGTCTCCGTGAACTCACCGAGTAAACTACCTACCTCAAAAGTAAAGTAATATCCAATACCACAGGATAAAGTAGAGGAGTTCCAAGCAGCATCACTAAAGCAGGAGAGGCCACGGTAATCAGAGGAAGCATATGGTGGAGAGGTACGTGATACACAAGGCTTATTATCGTGTGCTTCAGCCCACAGGCGAGCTGCCCGAATAGCCTTGGTTACCACCTCAGAAGCAGAACATAATAAGTATTTAGAGCAAGCCAAAGATACCATAATAACCAAGCCACCAAAGATACTTGTACCAGACCTGTTGGAGGTAATGAGCGCGAAGGAGCCGTCTGTTCTAAGAACATGTGTAACGTAGGTGGAGAGCTAAATGTTGGCAGCTCAACAGGTGCCATATCCCATACACATTGCGCAAAAGGACATGTGAGCAGAGCATGATCAACTATTTCGATATTACCACATCTAAAACAGAGGTATGAGACTTCAATACCGCGATGACGGAGCTGTGCCCCAACCGCTAAAGCGCCTTGTAGCGCACGCCACAGAAATGTTTTAACTTTGGGTAGCGTATGAGCCGACCATACTAGTTTCTTCCATTGGAAGTCAGAAGCTGGATGTTGCGGCAATGTAGAAACAAGGTATTGGAAGCCCGATTTCACAGAGTAAAGCCCACTCTTGTTTAGGAGCCAAACAAGGTGGTCATGTCCAGCCCTACGGCCTCTCGGAAGTTCACCAATCAAGTATCTAAAACATTGGATTTCTTAAGATTTGAGAAAAAAAAATTTCTTTAGTTTGCCAATCAGATTTTATATTATTAGTTTACCTAAATTTTAGGAAATCTCTTTTTTTTTCCTTTTAGTTACGTTAGTTTTTTCGAAAAACCAAAATCTAAATTTTATGGATTTTTTAAACGACAACAACCAAAAACTCAAAAGAATCAAAAACTAAAATCTAAAAACTAAAAACAAAAAACCAAAAGTCAAAAACTTTTATAAAATCTACAAACACGCGAAAAAAATCTACGAACACTCAAGTCTAAAGAAGTAATTTAAAAGAAAATGCAACTAAAGTTGTTAGTTGTTAAGGTAAATTTTGGGCGGCTCTTCTGCCACTACGAAAAGCAGAATAAAGAACAAGAGAAGACTATGAAAAGGGTGTATAGCGTTGCTTTATTGATTGAATGTATAAGTTTTTGAATGAATACATTAGGGTTTACATATAATTATATTTATAGTGTATCGATGATGAAGGTCGAATATCACTTAGATTCACCCTAGATATTGCGTAGATTTGTACAGTTAATGAGGATTTAGAATGCAGGAATGTTTCCTTTATTCTCGCTCTTCTGCATATATCGTGAATATCTAGAGGAATATAAGCGGAATCTTTCCTTTTTCATCGGTGATATGTCCATTGGTAGGGAATCCGGTCATGTCGTGTTCTCTGGTATTGCTTCTCTTGGTATTGCTTCATTCTCTGCTTGATTCGCTGGTTCAGTTGTTGCTTCAAGCGTAGCTCTTTCCCTTGCTGTCGGGGATGATTTATTTTACCCAACAATAGTTGTTAAAGATGATGATGATGATGATGATGATGATGATAATGCAATCAAAGTTAGTTTACTAAACAATATCTATAAATTAATACAGTTGAAACAGAGATATTTTACTAATTTAAAGAGTTATTAATTTCTATTAAAAATTATCTGGCTAAAGAAAATTCATTTTGAGACTGAAAAAAGTTTACTGTTTTATCGAGATATTAATTTATCTAGATTTTTTTTAACCACACATTAATTAGAAAGTGACTCCTAACTTGGCAGCCCAACTAGGTTGGGAAGTGTTTTCAAAGGTAAAATCATAAATTAAAGTATGAGAAGCGCAAACCAAACTGTCAGCTTGCTTATTTTGATCTCGCGGATGAGAGTTAGAGAGAAATCTTGGTATTGACTACGCATGCCTTGGAATTCTTTGAGGAAGTATGTAAGGCTGACCATTCGTCTTGCTTTAGGATGATAGTAATTAGCTCAACACAATCTGTCTCAAAATCCCGACAAATGATCCCGCTATCGCATAGTGCCTCTATTGCACATAAGAGTGTTTCCATTGCACATAAGAGTGCTTCCATCTCAGCATGTAAAGGTGAAAAACTCCAGTGATGTCATCTTTCCCCAAGTAGAACTGTTCGCCCATTATCATCCAAAAAAATTCATCCTAGTCCTGTTGTAGGGTCTTGGTTTTTCTATGCACCATCCAAAGCCGGTCCAGAGCATAGGCAAGTGAAGTCAGCGATTGGAGCATCCCAACTTAAAAGGGCATTTTTAAAGTTTTTGTTGTTGTATTAAGCCTTTGTCAAATATTTATATGAACAAGGTTTAAAAGCTTACGTTGATAATAGCTATATTTTTAAGTTTTTATTAATAATGTTTATGAAAATTCATTAATTATCGATTTAGAAATTTATGGTTGAAAAGTTTGTTTGCATGAGTTATTGGTGACTGGTTTTGTGGATTAAAATACAAGAAGAGTCACATTTCAACAATAATTTATTTCATTGCTTTTTTATTTTTTTTTACAAATTGTTGGTGTAACTCGATTTTTTCTTTTGGAATTTGATTGTTTTTTGAAGTTTAAATGTGATTTTTTATATTGAAAAACTTATGAAAAGACATATTTTTCAGTTTGACGTATGGCATTGAAAAACGTTGGACCGGCTCTAGCACCATCCAACTAACATTTAATTTTCTTAGTTGTCCTACTTGGATTCCAAGCCGCAAATTTAGTCTCTGCATTCTTTAATATTTCGGTCGGTTCCGATTAGTTTCCTTGACATACCATTTTGTTCCTTGCTTTTCAGAGAAACCATAATACCCATAGAAAGGTTATATGATGTTCATTACCTATCATGCTTGATCGGTCCCTCCATAACAGATGATTCATATTTGAATAGACCGATCTTTCCAGAAAAATCGTTGGTCGGTTGTGATTTTTGATGTCTGCCGGACCCGGAGACTCGAAGGACATTCAAAGAAAATATGGTTCACTATCTCCTCTTGTAAGCCACATGGTTTTACGTCGTACTTCTTTATATATAAGGCTACTCTGTCAGTGGTTTTGAAACTATTTATCATAGAAAATGTTGGAGCTTCAGAGGGCATTTGATTTTCCATATCCTCACCTTTAAGGGTTCCAAACCTGATCTCCAATCGAAGTTGTTAATTTGAGTTGTTTCAGTTGCATGGAGAAGGCTATACGTTAATGTTGAACTCCAACTTCCTTTGTTTAGTGTTGAACCACATGGCTGACGAGTAACACACCAAAGGCCGAACAAAGGATCAAACGTCATATGCCCAGGCAATTTTAAATCGATATTAATAAATTATGCTTCTTTTGATTCATTTTATAAAGATTTTTAGTTATTGTAGAATTAATCAATGTCAGCTTCACAACAACAAAATAATGAACAAAAGTATTTAGGCAAAGCCTTGTGTAGATACACAAAATAACTGAAACTATTACCGAAGTTTTTGACTTTTTAACAATCTCAAGGAAAATGTTTACCTAAAGATGACAAACGTATAAAGAAATAAGTGTGAAACCAATCAGTAGATCATAAATATATGTGAGTCTTGAGAAGCAGTCACATCCTTGTTTATACTAATTTTGAATGCAATAAGCTACTTGCTTCTCGTTTCCAAAGAAATACTACTTTTTCAAGATCAATTACTTAGTCAACAAGAATTTAGAGTTAAGCACGATGCTAAGTAAAAGGCAAGATTCACTGATAAAGGAGTCTGGAACATTCGCGAAAAAACTTACCAAGCTTTAAGAAGCAAAAGAATAGTGAACACTTCAAAGTTGTTGTAACTTTTATCCCCAAAGTCCCCCTACAAATTTCCCACAGGAGATCATGATTGCATTCATAATCGACAGGTCATATGAGAGACAGCGAGACGAAAAGGTCTGTTAATATGAAAATGTAATTAGTCTCATGAACATGACCTCTGGTCTGAAAAGGCTTTTATCATATCATGAAATTGGTCATGGATATCATCACATACTGTAACTAGACTATTGACAGGTTGAACATTTGATTCCTCAATGAGAATTTCTTTCACCTGTAACATAGAGTTCCAAGAGTTCATTACAACGTCTAAGTAGAAAAGTGAATGAAAAACGTAAACGAAAAAGACTCAACAACTAAGATCAATTCCTACAAGCCAGGAAACCTTTATTTGACTAAGAAGAAACTCGTAAAAGAGCATAGAACTCCTAAAGACCAGAAATAAGCTGAAGACTTGGTAATACTTCAATCCCTCCTTTAAACTGAAACTCTCTGTTTTAGTTTTCTTTCTAACCAACACCCAACATTCCTCGAAGCTTCTCAAAAACATCAAGTTTCACCGTCTTTTTCATTATGTTCGAAATCTGTTCTTGTGTTGGAAAAAATACCAAACTGATTGTTCCCTCTGCAACTAACTCACGTAAAAAGTGATATATGACACTTATATGTTTACTTCGTCCATGTAGAATCGGGTTTCTCGAAAGCTTGATTGTCGAAATCACATGTTCCCTTCACGTACCTTAGAATTCGCTTAGCAAGCTGTCATATGTTGCTCTCCAGGATTTTCTATGAATCGACGTACTAGATTAACCGAGTAAATCTGGTCCGGTCTAGTTGTTGTCAAATATCTTAAGCTCCCGACCAATTATTTGAACGATGTTGGATCCACGCTAGTCCCGTTTCCCCTTTTACTCAATTTATTTCTTGGTACCATTGGATTTCGCACCGAATTGCAATCTTCCATGTCGAATTTCCTCAAAGTATCTTCTGCGTATTTTCTCTGGGAAATAAAGATTCCCTTCTCATCTTGAGTTACTTCAACCCCTAGAAAAAACTTCATCTTGTCGAGGTCTGTCATGGCAAATTCCTTCTCCATTGAGCATCTAAAATCACTAAGCATTTCCACATAGTTGCTTGTATAGATGAGATCATCTACACACAAGCTCAAGACTAAAACTCCCTCCTTCTCAGCCTTTACGAAGAGTGTATGTTCACAATAACACTTCTTGAAACCTTCGCTCGTGAAGTAACTTTCGATTTGACTATACCACATCCTTGGCGCTTGTCTAAGTCCATTGAGAGCTTTCCTCAACTTGTACACTTTCTCATTTTCCCCTATTGATTCAAAGCCCCTTGGTTATTCTACAAACACGTCCTCACATAATTCACCATGTAGGAAGGCGCTCTTTACATTGAGCTGAAGAACAGTCCATCCTTCTTGCGCCGCCAAGCCAAGAATTAGTCTAATGGTATCCCACCTCCCAATCGGCACAAAAACCTCATAAAAATCAACTCCTTGTGTTTGATGAAAGCCTTTGGCAACTATCCTTGCCTTGAACTTGTCTACCTCACCTTTCTCATTGAATTTTATTTTGTAGACTCACTTAACTCCAATAACTTTAACCCCTATTGGTACGTCTACAAGTTTCCATGTGTTATTCTCATTGATTGATTGTATCTCAGCCTCCATAGCCTTTCTCCACTTCTCGTGCTTTGCACCTTCTTCAAACATTTTTGGATCTTCATCAGCCACAAATAGAGCTAAGAGCTCGTCTTCCTCTTCTTCTATGATCATGCTAAGCCCTTCACATACATAATCCTTCATCCATGAAGGCTTGTGCACATTTCTTCTTGTTCTACATGTGCTCCCACTCGCATCTTGCTGCTCAACTTCCTCTTGATCATTATTCTCTGCTTCTTCATCTCCACCCTACATTATTTTTCCTTCTTCTCCTTCATGGTTTGCATTGGTTTCTTGTGAAATGTCTAACCCTTCAGCTTGCTCTTCTCTGTATTTTCAAATAGCAATTATCTTCGTGTTTCTCCTCCCATTGTCATTCTTTTCTTTCATCGAATTGCACATCCTTACTTATTATAATTCTCTTGGTCATCGGATCAAAGAGTCTATACACTTTTGATTCCTTACTCACTCCAAACATCACACAAGGTATGCTTTTCTCATCCAACTTCGTTCTTCTCTCGTATCAACGCATATGCCGTGCACCCAAAGATATTCAGATGCTCTACGTCCGGCTTGTGCTTACTCCATCTTTCACAAGGAGTGACATCACCAAGTATCACCGTTGGAGTGCGATTGAGAATACGCACCACGTATTGAGTCGCTTCCGGCCAAAATCTAAGAGGGACTTTCATGCTAAACATCATGCATCTCACCATGTTCATGATGCTCCGATTTTTCCTCTTCGCGATGTCATTCTGTTGCGGTGTATAAGCTGCCGTGAGTTGCCGCTTAATTCCGTTATCGATGCAAAATTTTTGAAAGACCTTGGAATTATATTCTCCTCCTCAGTCTATTCTTAAGCACATCAGATTCTCTCTGATTTCTTTTTCTGTCGCAATTTTGAACTCTTTGAAGATTCTGATGGCTTCTGATTTTTCTGATAAGAAATATGTCCAACATTTTCTACTGAAGTCATCAATGAAATTGATGATATATCGCTTCCAACTTTCAGACACCGGAGAAATTGAACCTCATATGTCGATGTTCGCCAATTCAAGCCCCTTTCTTGATCTCCAAACACTTTGATTTGGTATGTTAGCTTTGATTTGTTTTCCCTTCATACAAATCTCACATACTTCTCTTGTTTTCGTGATCTTTGGAAGGCTAATAACCATTTCTTTATCTCCAAATGTTGCCAGATTGTTAAGACTTAAGTGACCAAATCTCTTATGCCAAAGTTCTCCATCAGTTTCATCACGAATTTAATTCGCCTCCAAGCCTTCCTTTGGTCCTCATATGATAACATAGATCACAAAAATTGTATTTTGAGACATGATTGACTGCATAATTAAACGTTTATGTTGCTTGTGTCAGACTTTGCACTCATCTTCTTCTATAACGATTCTCAGCCCCTTCTGTTGCAACAGTCCAACGCTAAGCAAATTATTACGCAGACCCGACACAAAGTAAACTGATGTTATTAGCTGTGTTATCCCATTTATCTCCAACCTCAAACTTCCCTTTCCTTCGACTTGCATTTTTCTGTTATCACCCAACTTCACTTGTTGGCGAAAACTTCCATCAAAATCAGTGAACCACGACTTACTACCACACATGTGGTTACTGCAACCTGAATCTAAGTACCACATGTGCTCATCCTATTCACATACTTGTGCCATGAGCAGAACATCTTCTTCTAGCTCTGCGTCATTGGCTCCTCTTTCCCAGCTTGGACATTCGCTCTTACAGTGACCAAGTTTGTGTCACTTAAAGCACTCAACATTGCTTCGATTAATACCCTCAATTCCACTTCCACCTCTGCCTCCTTTGTAACCTCCTCGTCCCCAGTTTTGATTGTAGCCTCCTCGGCTATAAAAATGTCCGCTTTGATCTCTTCCACCTTCCATCTTCAAGGCGTGTTCCTCGCCTTCATGTTTGCTGAGATTCTGCATGTGAACAAGCAGAGAGCTTTGTAACTCATCCATGGTAAGGAGCTTCATCTCTTTTGACTCCTCTATAGTATATACAACGTATGTGAATTTCTCAACCAACGTCCGAAGGATTTTCTCAACCACCTTGTCATCCGACATTTCTTCACCAAGATTTCTCATGTCATTTGCCACGACCATGACTCCCCCAAAATACTCAGTAATTGTATCCCCTTCCCTCATTTCAAGTATCTCAAAACTCCTTCTGAGTCTCTGCAATTGAGCGCTCTGTACCCGCTTGTTACCTTGGTACTTAGTCCTCATGGACTCCCAAATATCTCTAACTTATCCTTCGTGGTGATTACCTTCAGGTCCTTGAGCTTATGCTCGGCAAGTTTCGTTCGTTGCATCCTTGTCAAAATCACATTCCTCTCTGGAAGCTATATTCTCGTTTCAATGAGATTCCACCACTCTTTAGACTTTAACAAATCCTTCATGAGCATATCTCAATGCTCATAGTCCCCATCGAATTTTGATATACTCAACGACGTCTCTTTTTCACTCACTGTCTTTTTCTATATCTCACTAAGCTTGTATCATATTAATGAACAAGCTCTAATACCACTTGTAAGAAACAAAGTTGAAGAGATGAATATTGAAACTGTTCTCTTATTGATTTCCAACAGTTCATTACAACGTCTAAATACAAAAGTGAATAACAAACTTAAACAAAAAAGACTCAACAACTAAGATCAGTTCCTACAAGCGAGGAAACCTTTATTTGACTAAGAAAAAACTAGTAAAAGAACATAGAACTCCTAAAGACCAGGAACAAGCTGACGACTTGGTAATACTTCAGAGACCAGATTCGAAGACACGTTCCACCAAGATATACAGATCAAACCAAAGTAGAGGACAACTTGGAAAGCTATAAGCTTCAATGGACTCAAAAAAGAAATAGGTTTTTCAGGGTCATAAAACTATTCAGAAGAAGAAGATGGTGAAGAAGAGGGCGTACATATTCGTAGAGAAGCTGAAGCTCGTCTTCAGTAGCGATCTTTTCTGAGAAAAAGAAGATCGAAGCAAGATAGATCTAGCCGAGAATCTTCGACGTCGTTAGGGTTACGTAAGAGGAGGAGATGAAAGAGTTGTAGAAATTATTAGGGATAAGTATCCCACATCGGAAGTTGCAAGGGATCCTAACTAATATATAAGTGATATGGGCCTCTCCACTCATTGCCAATTGGTCTTGAGTTGGAAGTCCATGTAACTTAACATGGTATCAGAGCCCAGATCCAAACAATTCAACCCGATCCAATCGATTTGACCCAAAGTTGGTCTATCGATCCATACCCAAACATAACGAGATTTCTGGACAAGAGAGCCATCATCTCGATGGAGCGTATTAGGGATAAGTATCCCACATCGGAAGTTGCAAGGGATCCTAACTAAAATATAAGTGATATGGGCCTCTCCACTAATTGCCAATTGGTCTTGAGTTGGAAGCCCATGTAACTTAACAGAGATCTCCATGGTCCTCACTAAAGTTGTTTGATCATGCTCTTTGTGAAAACTAAGTTTGGGCGTTCGGTTACCCGTTAGGTTTCGGTTCGGTTCTTTTGGTTCCCCAAAAATTGGAACCATTCGGTTCCTAAAGTATTTTGGTTCCAGTTCGGTTCGGGTTCGGTTCGGGTTCGGGTTCGGTTTCGTTTGAATTAAGTAACCATTCAGGTTTTAATGTTTGGATATTTTATGGTATTTTCAGGTATATTTTCGGGTATTTCGGATATTTTCGGGTATTTTTAGATATTTTCGATTATTTCGGTTACCCGTTCGGTACCGGTTTTTTCAGTTCTTAAAAATTGAAACCATTCGGTTATTTTTCAACTACGGTTCGGTTATTTCTCGGTTCTTTCGGTTCGGTTCTTCGGTTCTGGTTATTTTGCCTAGGTCTAGTGAAAACACACAATCACACACAAGAAATGGAAAGACAAAGACCAAAGGGGACAACTCACTAACCAAACATTATAGACCAAACCTAATTCATAACCACAATTCTCAACAAGACTGAAGGAGAGGTTCAAGTTCCACATACGGCAAAGAGAGAACGAGAGCTTCAAATGCATATCACATTTTCGCGTTTGGGGTTTCCGATCAAACGCAATCGCTGGTTGTGAAAAATATAATTATTATCCTTCACAATTCTAAAAATTATGAAAAGAGCGCAAAACTTATGATTGGTGTCTCAAACAACCCTCTCAACAACTAACAGAAACAACCATAAGACCCAATCCAAGAGGTTACTTTCTTGAATCTTTCATTCTCCTAAATGTACAAAATCCAACCATTTACAAAAGTAACTGTAGTGATGATAATCTATGTAACAATCCAGAACCAAAGAATCATCGATCGCTATTTTTTTTCTTTCTGTGGAGTTAAAAAAGAACCCAAAGAAAAGAGTTAGCAACAACAACAACATTTGTGCAAGTTGCTATCAAGAATGGTTGCAGCAAGCAAGGACAAAGTTTTCCATGAAGTAGTTAAGCTCAGCTGTGTAAAGCTCAGGGTTACTCCGGAAATGATCTACATGCGGTGAAGATATGAAGTTGCAGGCACGGACTTCGTGTCCCGCTTTCCTCTGTTCTACGATGAATGATTCAACTTGTCCCGCGGGTATAACTCTATCCGCACTGCTGTAAATGTATAACTGCGGACATCTTGGTTGTGCTGATGATAAAGTGTCTAGAACATCCGCAAGTCTCCTGTAAGAATATGAATGTGCGAGTTAAGTTTATGTGAATTTTCATTGGGTTTATGTGTTATGAAAGGCAGCTTTTTGCATGTGTGGGAGAAAGCTGTTTACCTGTTTACTTTGGGAAGATTTAGTATCACTTCGAAGAACTTTTCGAGAATCAAAAGCAAAGCTGTCTCTGTTGCGGCGGGTTTAGGCTCGGAGAAGTTTCTATTATTAATTTGTGCTCCCGCATCTGACTCATATGATGAGCTTGCAAATCCTTTAGTGGCTACGCTGTTTTTCTTCAAGAACGCAGCTGAGAAACCCGACGCCCATACCTGTGTTGGAAGCCATATTTGTATCCAAAAAGAATAGCTCCAGTTAGCATACAACAAACCAATTCAAGTCCCAAACTAAATGACTGTAAAAAGGTTGCAACGAATGCAACAACCATCGCTTACCGTAGGATCTGCAGCAGCAACAGGAGCTGAGTCCACTATGCAACCTTTAACCCTTCCCATCAAAGATATATCTTGCTTCTGAAACTTTTCCAAAATGGCTCCATATCTGTATGCAATAATGTATATGGGAAACATACTAAGTGAACTGAGAAATTTCCATGTAAATAAGATATAGAACTCACGTTAACCATCCAGTGTTGCTGAAGGTGTGAAAGACGAGATTTTTCTGTTGCTCTTCATCCAACCACTCAGCCAGGTGATTAACCAGTGACTCGATGTTCTTCTCTGCTTTTCCTCCAACTTGGTAGCTCATAATCTCATTCATGGGAAGAGTAAAGGTAATGACATGGTAGCCCCTTGAAGTATACCATTCTGCATATTTCTTCAAGTGCTTCTGCTTCGATCCAAGCCATCCGAGCAACACCACAACAGTTCTATTCTTCTCAGCCACACAACTCGAGGAACCAGTCAGATCGACTGCACTAGTCTCAGGCAAATGCCATCTGTAGGAAACATCAGGAACAACAAACGAGGGGCCGCTTGTGAATGCAGCTGGTTTTGATGCCTTAGCCAATTCTGCAGAATGATAAATGCCACGAAGAGCAGACAACGAAGTAACAGAAGGAGCGAGATAACAACTCTGATCAGCAGCCAGGAGATCAACATTAGGTACAGAAAAACGAATCCTGGACGCAAAAGATAAATCGGCGAGCTTGGAGGCTGGGATTTGAGAAACCCACAAGGATCTTTCACCCTGAACCGAAGCAGCAATCTGCTCAGATCCAGAACCTCTAACTAGTGATCTAAGAGAAGAGAACTTGTCAGAGACATCTGCAGAGACAGAAGCGGCAATAACAGCAGCAGCAGCAACAAGAGGCCGTTGAATGATCCCAGACAAAGAACCCATGTTGGCCACAATCTAATCCAATATAATCCAAATCTAGCATACCAAGAACCCTCTGGTCCTGTTATAACAAGAAGAGTAATAATAATAAGTACAGCATACAAAACACATGTTAGAAAAAACGCGTGTGAGAGAGACTCCAAGATTGTTGGGATGGAACATGCTGTAAATTACCTGGAAAATTCAACAAACTCGGGCTGTCAAAACTTGACAGCCCGATCTCAATGGACAGTTAACTTGTCAGAGTCAAAATTCCTGTTTCACACCTTCCTCTGCGAAAGAGATTGTTTCTTAAGTCAATAATCAATTTTTATTATATAGTTTGAAAGCTTAATGAATTACAAAAAGAAAAAAAAAGAGATTTGCTATGATGTTGACACAAGAAACAAAAAAAAAAAACTTTTCTGTTTTCTAATCTCTATTTTGATTTCCTCTAAAATCGTGAGGATCTCCCCTCTAAAATGAAACAATTGAACTATTTCTTCTCTGCACACAGAAACTATGAGAAAAAAAACGATTAAACAATGAAGACTTTTCCCTCAAAATTGATATGATGATGACCACAGAGACGATGGTGAAATAGATTTCTCGATTTTGAAAAGTACCCACGACGAGAATCCAGAAACCCACACCAAAATCACAAACAGAAGTCGATTTCCCCAAAAAAAATAAAAGATTGAGAAAGTGAAATCCCAAAAAAAAAAGTTTTAATCAATGGCGATGCAAAGACCGTCCCATTATATGGACGAAGAGACAATGATAAAAATCGGCGTGCCCTTTCCCGGAATTCAGGAATCGGCGGGACTAAAATACTTATTACTTCCCGGAATTACGGAAGATTAATCAAATTTTAAAATTGAAGAAACCGAGAGAGAGAAGGTAAAAAAAGAGAGGAATGTCGTGATTCATGTAGAGAGAGAACTCACCGGAGCAGAGAGGGAGAGACGGAGAGAGAGAAACGAGGAAGATGGAATTTTTTTTTGCTCGTCTTTGTTAGGTCAAAGGAGGAAGGAAGCAATGACCCAACAGATAAATCTCCTTTTATATATAAAAATGTATAATGCTCTTCAAATAGAATATTTATTTTTACATTAAGAACCCAACTTTACAAGGAAAACTATTTACAACCTTTTTTATTTCTTTTCCCGTCATTTACGTTTTTTCTTTTTGTAAAAACAAAATTGTTCAATCTTACCAACGAATGTTGATCCACCATTAAAAACTCTCGAATTAAAAAGTTGCTTCTAAATTCGAATCGCATTCAGAAAGGTTGACTCGCCAAATAAAAATATCGTTTAGAGCTACAAATTCTAAACTTTTTAATTTAAAAAAAATGTTTATGGCTTTCAATAAATTTTATATAACGAAAGTAACTAATTAACACAATAAAAGTATTCACTTGTTTGTCGATAACAACAAGTAATTATTGAGAAAAATCTTGGATGATTTTTTTCAATAATCACAATTAACAGTTTACTAGAGTTTGAAATGGGCAACCCCACGAGTATTTTTTTTTATTTTTTATATATTATTGATCATGTTTAGATTTTTCGAGTACCGCCTTTAAAATTTTCAGTTATTTCGAGTTTCAGGTTCAGGTTCTAAATTTTTCAATTTTTCAGTTGTGTCGAATTTCAGTTACATATTTAGATTTGAGATTTTCGAATTTTTCAGGTTTCCTCGGATACTCGTATGGATTCAATTCAGATAATACATACCCGAAATTCGTGAGAAAAACCTCTGCATATGATTTTTTTTTAAAAAAAACATCATATGCCTAAACTTAAATTTTTATAGTTGATATAAATTATTTTATAAATTTTTATAGATTTTTTAAAAATTTATCATTTTATGATTTTTTGAATTTTTGTAACAAAATTAATTTAAAAATAATAATATTGTAATATACTTATTTAAAAAAGTTATGGATTTATAATAAATTTGAAAACAAACTATATTTAAATTTGGTGAAAATTTATTATTTTAAATTGTATTGGTTTACAATTTTGATAATGATTATGTAAAAAGACTATTGAAATATTTTAATATATTTGTTGAAATATATAAATCAGTAATTCAAGTTATTTTAATTTAGTATATACATTTAATAAAGTTTCTAAAACATACTCAATTTAAAAAATCACACATGAAAAAGGTTTTGTGCTTCTTTTTAATAAGATAAATTCATTATTGATGACCAAAAAAAAATTCATTACAAGAAAAACTTTTGCCGCCAAACAAAATTAGGGCATCTCCAATCCTACTTCATTTTTCCCTCCAAACTCTATTTTGGAGTAAAATCATCTCCAACCCCACTCCATTTTTCACTCCAAAATGGAGTAATGGGTGAGATTACTCCATATTTGGAGTAACTCCATTTTTTACTCCATTTTGGAGTTGAACTTTTTTATTTATAAAGAGATCCTTTGAATATTAATTCTTTTCACTGTATACTTTTTTAATAAAAAAATAATTATTTTTGTTGATAGAATTTTTAAAGTTTTAATTATTGTTGTAATCTTATTTTTGTTAAAATTTGATGTAACATTCTAAGTTTGAAGACATACATTTCCTATGAATATATATATTTTTATATAACTTTATTATGTGTTTTTTCAAAAGCTTAATTAACTATAACATATAGTTAACTAGAAATATGAAATAATTTATGAAAATTAAATAAAACAATGGCAAAAATATTTTGGATTCAAAATTTTCATTTTGTTAGTGTATATATACAAATTTGAGAAAAATATAAATAAAAACATGAGGACCAAACTAATTTGATTATTGAACTTTTTTGTTTGGTTTTGAATTTTTTTGACGATTGAATTTTTAGAGTTTTATTATTGAGAGTTGGAAGAGGATCTCTACCCTCATATGTCCAAATATAATATGATAACAAAATTCGGTTCCAAAAATTTCTCGGTTGTTTTAGAGATGTTTTTTTTTGCCGATTAGAGATGTTATTAAATATAAAAAATTTTATTTTTCTCTTTGGAATTGACTAATCTTATTTGTAAGAAAAATATGCTTAATGGTGATGGTTAAATAAAAATATTTGTAATGTAATTTCTTTTATTTTAATGAATGTTTAATTAAAATTAATTTTATAATTTATGGAAATTTAAAAAAAATAAAATAACAGGGATCAATTTGTAAATTTTATAATTAGAATGTATTAATAGCAAATTAGAAATAGAATATTTTTAGAATATTTCATTTTTGGAGTAAAAAATGGAATAATACATTGGAGTAAAATCCAATTCCATTTTGGAGTAACTCCATAATTGAGTAAAAATGGAGTAATACATTGAAGTAAAATCCAACTCCATTTTGGATTACGCATTTATCCTTCTCCATGTTATAAAAACGTCGGTCCATTGTTAGATAATAAAATTTGATTTAACAACCCGAAGCTAAAATACTACAATTGAATCAAATGCCTCAAAAATTACCTTAGTGTAAAGATATGTAATATAACAAAATAGTCTTTCATTTGAGTAACTCTTTATACCTTAGTAAAAAAGCACCAACATAATACTCCACTCTATGATTGGATACAAATACTTGTTACTCGTCTTGTATCCGTTATTGGTTTCGTACCCGTCTTGATTTTTCAAATATCCGTTGCTATCAAGTCAATTGTCAAGTAGTAGAATTTTGATATTTGCAAGTACAAGACAAATAACTAGTATAAAAAAATAGTTACTGGTTTGATATTACTCGTCACTTATTACCTGACTTGATATTATCCGTTACTTGATTAGATAACTGCAAATATATTATTTGAGCATTGACTGAAAAACAAACCTATCATTTGGCAAATATTTGTAATTACTAGCAAATAATTTGAGATTTTCGCAAGTAGCAAATTACTAAACGGATCAAGTAACTTACAAATAAATCATTTTTGAGTAAATACTTAAAAACAATAAATACTCGTTGATGGCAAAATCAAATTTAAGTTTAAATTTTTGTAACTTATACAAGCCAAATATTAAATATATCTAGAATAGCAAATATTTGTATCGTGCCTATTCTATCACTGCCGTGTGAATTAGATTACTTGGACGTGGAACATAAGACCACCTCCATTGGGGAGAATCTCATTTGAGGTTCTTAACATTAAATTATTAATAAAATTAAAGAGAGAGAGAAAGAGAGAGAGAGATGAAGAGAGAGATAGAGAGAAAAAAGAAGAACCTTGTTAAGAGTTGGTTCTTACACAAAGATTTTAAAAACCAACTCTTAGCATTTTGTTTTTTTTTTATTAAAAAGTGTGCTAAAAATCCCTCTAAGAGCTCCCAATGGAAATGCTCTAAGACACTCTAGTTTTATATTTTATATAAACAAACCATCTTGTGGCCGAGGAACACTCATGCCTTGAAGGTGTAAAGGAGGACAAAATTATTTTATCCTTTTTGGAGAGGTCATATAGTGTATTTTATTTTCAATAATGTCACATTTTTTGCTAATTCAATTTAAAAGAATATTCGATTTGGATATCCAATAAAAATAAAAGGAATCTTAGTTTTACGTTACGCTAAGTTGTCCCCACCAACATTTCTTTTTTCTTCCATGCTTTTTGGAATTGTTAAAAGTGGTTTATTCCTAATCGGAGTCTTTAGGGCATGACCATTAACCATCTTGGGTGCTTGATTCCCAAATTTTTTATTTTATATTTATTTATTAATTTTTTTCGTTTTTAAAAAAAAAAAAATATTAAATGAACCAATCGTGGGTTGTCACGATTTGTGTGAACCCCACTAAAACCTTCAATGAAAGTGTTCTTAGAGCAGGAAACCATTAAAACCATTAAGGGTTTCTTAATTTAATTTTTTATTATTATTTTTATTGGTCAGCTTCATAAAAAAAACAATTAAAAGGCGCACCAATCGCGGACCGTCATGTGTCGGTGGGGCCCGCGAACAGTGCAAGGTCTTCTCCAAAAACGTTTCTTATTTAGAGAACGCAAGATACGTTTTTTTCTTCCAACGGTGGGACCTGCACAACTTTTTATTAAAAAAATTGGTAAGACGCTCTTCATCTCTGCGTTGTTCTTGCTCTTAGTGTTTGGATTCGTCTTTGAATTACACGACATCATAGCGCTTTACTACTTGTAAGGTATATAAGATCTATAACTAAATAATTTTATTATACTATAAAGCAACACAACAGTTTAAAATTGAACTATAATTGAAGGAAATCTCATAAGTGAAAATTAAATTATTTTGATCGAAGAACACTTCTCCATGTAGTAAACAATATTCTCGTTTTTGTGTTTGTTGATCCTTGAATAAGTTATCAAGCTAAAATTCCAAAACTAAAAAATTTATTGCTCAATTTAACATAAATATTTTAACTCGCAACACTAGTTACTCTTTTTTTTTGTTTTATCATCTGAATTATTACTATTATTATTACAAACTAGAGGAAGGCCCGCGTTACGCGCGGGTTTGTATCGGTATTTTATTTGTTGGTGTTCTATTTGTTGGGCGCGGTGTGTAGGGTTTTGTTTGCTATTGTCTTTTCAATTAACATGTATTTCTCTAGTTTGCATTGTTTGAAAATAGAGGAAATCGAATATGCGTGTAGTACAAATAATGAGGTTCTTAATTTAGAAGATGTTCCAAGCTCGAAGCGTTATAAATGGTAGCCACTTTAATTTTCTCATCTCCATTAAAGCTTTGTTTTCTAGTGTGGTAATATGTGCTGTTGGCCATTGTGCTCTTTTGTTAGCGACAATACCTTTTTGGTTGCAGTTACGATGTCGGTGTAGCCTTTGTAGATCTTTCATCTGGTAAGCTGCAAATAACATGTAATGTTACATTAGTTTTATATATGTATTTGTTAGGTAATGTGTTTTCCTACGTCGTATTGTTTCGTCTGCTTTTATGTTTCGTCCATTTACTTTATATTTATTCTTCTAGGAATATTTACCTTAGCTTCTGGGTAGTCCTAAGAAAATTTCTTTGTAGACAATATTTGTTGCACTCTCTTTTTGTTCCTCCTCTCCTTGTAAGATTTGTAACCCTTGTGGGGTTGTTACTCTTGAGAGCGCGACATAGAGTTGGCCGTGACTGAAGACTGGTCTTGGCAAGTAAAGGAGTACTTTCTTCAAGCTCTGCCCCTGACTTTTGTTGATCGTCATCGCGTAGCAAATCCTCACTAGGAATTGTCGTCTTCGCAGTGTGAATGGGTGATTTGTTTTTGTTGGTGAAAGAATAATCCTCGGTATAAGGACCTTTTCTCCGGCATTTATCCCTGTGATCACCTGACCCTCAATCACCCGCTCGCCGAG
>OVAN01000712.1:0-52060 GCA_900406275.1 Anastatica hierochuntica | reverse complement strand
CGTCGTCGTGTGGCTGGTCAAGTTCTAAAGTTTCGCTTTCCCAGAATGATACTTTGGTATTCGAAACTTGTCCGGGCGGTCTTGGCTGAGAGCTAGATTCAGCCTTTTGTAAGTGGCCTTTGATTGAGTTTACTGACTCTCGGCAGATGTTTGACCCCCCTAGAATGTAGTCAACTCTTGAATTAGAGAGCTGCTGGTGTGGCGCTTTCTCGAATAAAGCATCCACCGTTCCTTCTGGGATAGGTTTCAATGTCTCCATCCGAAGGCTCCTTCCTTCCGAGAATTTCCCGAGGATCATGTCGATCCTTTTCTTCGGAGCCGGAGGCGGTGAATCAGTTTCTTTTTCAGGAGACCTACTCTGTTTCGGGGAGGTTTCACGCGATGTTCTTTTTTGGAAAGGCGGTGGCTTTCTAGGGTTCACATCTTTTATTTCGCCGGCAGCAAACTTAGCCGCCAGCTGTCTCTGGAGATCCCAGCATTCCTCCGTCGAGTGTCCTTTCCTCTCATGGTAGGTGCAAAATTTGTTTTCATTGAAGGACTTAGTCTAGGGGGCTCTGCCCGTTGTTGCGACGAGTTTGTCCTCTTGGGGTTCATCAATCGCATAAGAGTGTTCCCCTTGAGTCTGACTGTTACGGAAGTTACCTTTCTTAGGTTGTCCTCTCGCGTCTTGAGAGTCAGTTTTCGAATAGGTTTGTGACTTCTTATGGATTTTATCCATCGCAGCAGTCTCTTCTTCGAGAGTAATAAACTGGGAAGCTCTGTGAAGAGCATCATCTATCGTGGGCGGGGGGTTGATAGTAAGCTCTGACCAGAATTCTGACCGATACCAAAGCCCTCTCCGTAGTGCTTCGATGGCGGCCTGGTCAATAGAATTTGAAAGCTTAGTTCTGACCGCCCTAAACTTTTCTATGTAGACGCGGAGCGTTTCTCCCACTCCCTGTCGGATCTTCCATAGGTCTGCTTCAGAAGCTTGCTTCCGAATGTGAGTCGANAGAAGCCTGCTTCCGAATGTGAGTTGAGTATTGTTTGACGAAAGCACTGGTTAATTGATCGAAACTATCGATCGAATTCGGCTCGAGACCTGAGAACCATTCGAGGGTCGTGCCCGTTAGGTTTTTGGCGAAAGTTCGGCAATAACCAGCCTCGCATTCTTCACGTGTGAAGTGGGCTTTAACGATGGCTAGCCTGAAAGCTCTCAGGTGAGCCTTAGGGTCTGAGGTCCCGTCAAACTCGGGGATTCGGATTTTCCTCGTATCTCTTATGTAAGAGTTAGCTATCCTATTTGTAAACGGGGTCCCTCGAGTTTCCTCTATTATGCTCTCGATTTCGGGTGCTGAGCTTGTGGCCTTATGGACTTGCGCATTTAGTTTTTGGAGGGCCGCATGCGTTTTCTCCATACATTTTCGGATAGCCTCAGGGCTATCTAGACGAAGGGTGTCCAAAATATCGACAGAGGCCCGCTCAGGGAGCTGTCGCTGGACCCACTCAGGATTCGGGCCCCAGGCCACTGGAGAGTCCGGTCTCTCTCGACCCCTGAGACTACTTTGCCTAGCGTGATCGACTATGGAACCTGGGTGGATTGATCCTGCAGGCCCTGCCCTCTGTGGAGCCTCCGAGATAGCCAGTCGGCTATATTCAAAGGCTACGTAGGGTGAGGCCCTTCCAGTGGTTGGGATGGGATCGCGATCGGTTAACCCAGGTATCCGCGACGGAGGAGGCAGATCGCGTCTCTGTTCTGGTACCTGTCGTGGGATCTGACTAGGTCCCGAGGTCGTGTTAGCCAAGCTTCTTCCCATTGCCATTGCCTCGGTGGCTAATGGATCAGGTGCCGGAATAGTTTCCGTGAGAGGCGTCGAAAGAGGAGGCTCCTCCCTATCAAGTACCATGCGACTAGGGGAGAACTCTAGACGGCCTCGGGGGAAAGACGGATCATCGGCGAGATCGCGGAAGGTCACCCCTAAGCCTCTTCTATTCGAGGGCTGGGATGAGTGTACCAGCGATCTCGTCCCCTGCTCGATTTGTTGTTGTCGAGATGCGAGCTGGTGAACCAACCGTTCGTTCTCTTGAGTTCGACTTACCAGTTGTAGCATCATCTGCCTGATTTGGGAAAGCTGATCCGAAACCTGACTTGCAGTCGAAGCCGAAAGCTGCGACCCGACGAGATTAGGATCGTATTCTCCGATCGTTTGAGGTCTCGGGGCAGGGTCGCTAGGCGGCCTTCGGGGAGTCAATCGAGAACCAACAGGTTCCGATCGACCTCCTGTGGTGGTGGAAGGCTCATTCGCAGGAGCGGGACGGCGAGGTTCTGGGAATCCACAGCCTCCATGGGTCGGTGAGCTGTTGCTTGGGGCTGGAGGCGAGGATTCGTGCTGATTTGAACCACCATTAACTGGATCCATTTTCTTAGCTATCGGAGTCAGGGCTTCGATTATATGTCCCCACAGACGGCGCCAAATTGTGAGGGTTAGATCTCACAATCACTTTAAGAAGAACTCGAAGAGATTTGAATACGGGACAAAGTGGGACCGAAACCCGTTAGAGCTAAGATTCGAGATTAGGAAAAAGATGAATTGATTTCTATTAACGTTTCGTATCAAAAAAGTGTTTACAAAAAGATGAATAATTGAATGATTAATCGAAGGCTACAATATTGTTCTCTCTCTCTCTCTCTACCTTCTGCTGCCGCTTTGAACGAGATCTGCGCCTCGAGCTTCTTAATGGGTCGGTTCGGTATTTGGGCTTCTGCTTCGGTTTCAACCTAACCTTTCTTTAATGTTTAACGGGCTTGCGGATTTCGACCCTCACACTGGTGAAGGCTGTGATCGTATAAAAAGAGAGTCATGAGTAAGAAGAAGGGCCCTCTCGACTCATGATTCAGAGAATTACTTATACAATTTACATTTCCAACATTTCATTCTTTGTAACGATCATCTTCCTTGTCATTCTATTGTTATTTTTCGAATCATTTGTAAAACCTTCTAAAGAATCAATACAAAAACCTCATTGTTTATCTCTCGATCCTAATGGGATTCCTACCATAGAGCGTTCGTCACTCACAATCTTATATAAATTCTAAGTGTTGGATTCGGTATCCACAGTATGGGTAAATACCAAGCTTGTTTCACAGTTGAGAAAGCAGAGTTTACAAAATTACTATAGGCTATTCAAGCAGCATGGGATTAGGTTACCGAAAGGTAGAGTTATGTGGAGACAACCTAACGATAAACTAGTTTATCATAGGCAAGAGCGTTAACGCACTATAGACGATCCATGCTTGGCGCGATTCCTTTGATGAGATGAGCTGTACTTTTTCTCTCAGAGGAGCTAATTAATTTGTTGATACGTTTGCAAAACAAGTTCTAGAGGAATCAACAAACTGGTCTCTCTGTTTCATTATTGTCCCAAATTCTTTATTCCTTATGTATCAAAAGAAAATGATATTGATTCTCAACAAAATTGTTTTTTTATCATCTTGAAAGTAATTAAAACAAACAAACGGTTCAGTTCGATACAATAATAAGAAACATCATAGGAAAAACTAAACAAAGCAAGAAAATAGACCTAGGGGAAAAACAGAGGATTGGTAGAGATGAGACAAAAACCAAAAGTATGTACTGAAACAACGATGAGCCACGTTTTCTCTCTTAGCCTTATGGGGCTTCATTCGCAAGAGTAACCTCCAACCAACTAGGCAGACCAGCCGCAACGTACGATCCCCATCTATTCTCCGAGGAAACACTCCTAGCAATTAAAAAAGTACATCGATTAGAAGCATGAGATGCATACTCCACCGCCCATCCTGGAACACCACGAAGTGCTTCCATTTTAACTCATTGTGTAACCCTTAAAGGCAGGCCATTCCATAGGTCTAGTGATACTCCCTATTAGTTCCGAAGCTTCAAATGCGAAAATTACATTCTTTATCTTATGGCTCTTCATACTATCAATAGTTGTTGCATGACCTAGATCAATAACAAGAGTTTCCACGAAGGATCAATGGATCAGCTCAAGCAAGCTGATATCAATGAATTCAACTAACTTGGAGATCGAAGACTTTAAGAGTTAGAGAAGTTTCTCTGTTTTTATTCAATAATCAAAAAGCCCCCTTATAACTAAGACCATCGATCTCTTTAAATAGAGACTTAATCGATAAACTCTAATCTCAAAAGGATAACACCAACTAACTAATTGATAATCACCAAATAACTATTCCTAATTCTCTTGGTAAAATCATTCAAAAGAAACGATAAAATAAATCATCGGTTAAACAATAACTAAAACCAAAACCATTAACCGATGCTTGTAGAACACGGTAACATCCGCTACATCAGGTCTTCCGGGGTGAAGAAATATTCATCCTCGAATTTGCATCATCATCTTGCTCATGGAATGGAAACAAATGCTTGACATTAAAAACACCTGTCGTGTTCATTGTTGGAGGAAACCGAAGACGATATGCGTTGTTGTTTTTTTTTTCCACAACCTCTAAAGGACCAATCTTGCGAGCCTTCAATTTGTTGTAAGTGTTTGTTGGGAACCGGTCCTTAGTCAAAACAGCCCATACTTTGTCACCGACCTTAAACTGGACATCGCGGTGATGAATATCCACATCGGCTTTGTACTTCGCTATAGCCAACTCCAAGTTGTCGTGAACCCGAGCATGTAAATCGACGAAGCTGTCTACCATGTCACACGCCCTGCCATGGTGCCGTGTACGATCTGGTGCCACACCCAAATCCAGCAGGACACGAGGAGAAACTCCACAAACGACCCGAAATGGACTAAAACCCTTACTATGGTTGAGAGCATGATTGTGCACAAACTCGGCATGGCACAAAACTGTATCCCAAGCCTTAATATTATCGCCGACCAAAGCACGTAAAAGATCCCCCAAAGCTCTGTTAGTAACTTCTGTCTGCCCATCTGTTTGAGGGTGATACGCAAAGCTCATGTCTAAACTTGTTCGGAGCATTTTCCACAATGACCTCCAGAAGTGGCTCAAGAACCGAGAATATCTGTCCGAGACTATTGAAAGTGGTAAGCCATGAAGGCGATAGATTTCGCGGAAAAACAACGTTGCCACATGCTTTGCGTCCGTAGTCTTTTTACAGGGAATGAAGTGCACCATTTTGGAGAAGCGATCCACTACTACAAAAATAGAATCAAATCCATGTTGAGTACGCGGAAGGCCGAGCACGAAGTCCATGATAATATCGGTCCAAGGTTGAGTTGGAATTGGCAAAGGAAGATATAAGCCAACGTTTGAAGCATGGCCCTTGGCACCAAGGCAAACAACACAACACTGCACAAATCTCTCCACATCACGCTGCATCGTCTGCCAAAAGTAAGAGTCTGCGACCAGTTGTAAGGTCCGGTCTCACCCTACATGACCTTCCGGATGCAACTCTTTCGCAATCTGTAAACGCAAACTACACTCTGGAATGCACAACTTTGTACCCCTGAAAAGAAAATCATCAAGGACGAAAAACTCAGAAGATGAACCAGATCGTGCATCGTTCCAAAGTCTGCCGAAGTACGGATCATGCAGATACAGCTCTGGAAAAGCACTAAATCCCGGTATTGACGCCTGAAGTGTTCCAAGTAAAGCCTGTCTACGGCTTAGTGCATCAGCCACCTTATTCATCGTGCCTGCAGTGTGCTTGATTACAAACATAAACTGTTGTAGATAAGAAAACCACGTAGCATGGAGAGCAGAAACTTTATCCTGGGAGCTCATGTGTTTGAGTGCGTCATGATCGGTATACAAGATGAAATCACGGTGGAAGAGATAATGGCGCCAGTGCTTGACAGACTGCACTACCGCATAGAGTTCAACATCATATGTACTGTACCTACTTCGCGGGCCAACAATTTTCTCACAAAAGAAAGCAATAGTACGATTTTGTTGACTTAATACCGCTCTTATTCTTTTCTTTGAAGCATCCGAATGTAACTCAAAAGGGACTGAAAAATTCGGCAGCGCCAAAACAGGGCAGAAGTGAGCTTGACCTTGGTATCTTGAAAAGCTCGATCAGCTTCTTCTGTCCACCTGAAGACCGTGGCTTTCATGCAATCTGTAACCGGAGACATTATACTGCTGAAGTGCGGGACAAATCGTCTATAAAGGGACCCGAGTCCATGGAAACTACGAACCTCAAATACCGTAGTTGGAGCTGGCCATGAGCTAATGGCCTCAATCTTCGTCGGATCAACTGTTAAACCCTTCCCGGACAAGATATAACCTAAGAAAAGAACTTCCTGAACACCGAAAGCGTACTTCTTTGTAGCTCCGTACAACTTTTCACGCTGCAGAACAAGGAGAACATCGCGTAAATGAACTAAGTGAACTGCCAAGGAAACAGCAAAAATCAAGATGTTGTCAAAATACACAATGACACACTTACCGATAAACGGTCTCAATGCTTGATTCATGACCCGCATAAACGTGCTAGGAGCATTTGATAACCCAAAAGGCATCACTAGCCATTCGAATAAACTTTCCTGTGTCTTGAAAGCCGTTTTTCACTCATCACCCGACCGTATGCGAATCTGATGATACCCGCTCTTCAAATCCAGTTTAGTGAAAATCGATGCAGCTCCTATTTGATCAAGAAGATCGACAAGACGCGGAATGGGAAACATGTAGCGTGTTGTTATCTTATTAATTGTTGTGCTGTCAACACGCATCCTCCACGACCCGTCCTTCTTAAGAATCAACAGAGTGGGAACCACACAAGGAATTAGACTTTCACGCAGATAACCCTTGGCTAGTAACTCCTCCACTTGACGACGTAACTCATCGTGTTCAGTCGGAATCATGCGGTAATGTGGTCTATTGGGAAGAGAAGCATCTCGTAGAAACTCAATGCCATGTTGTATATCTCGTAAAGGCGGGAGTCCCTCAGGCAGCTCATCCGGAAAGACATCCTGAAACTCACGAAGCAAGGCCTAAAACTCATTAGGCACCTCTGTGCTTATTTTTTTTTGCCTGTGAGTCGTAAGTACAACAAAAACACGATCCTCGCCTCTCATTTCTGCGAGAAATTCAGACTTAGACAAGAACAAATTTTGCTTGCTCGAAGGAGAAGCTAGCGGAGGAGATGGGAGGTCCACTGTTGAGACTACCGGAGATGTAGAATACTTAGAAAGAATAAGCGTAATACGTTTGCCTTCGAAGGCAAAGGAGTATGTGCTGGCAAAGCCATCGTGTGTTGTACGCCTATCGAATTTCCAAGGCCTCCCCAAAAGGAGATGACTTGCATCCATTGGAATAACATCGCAATAAACAATGTCTTTGTCACTGGGGCCAACCGAAATAGGGACCTTGCACCTTCTGGAAATACGCATATCGGTTTTCACATTAAGCCAAACCAGCTTATACGGAGCTGGATGTGGTTCAGTGAACAGAGCCAGCTTGGTAGCTACTTCTTCAGAGATAACATTGGTGCAGCTGCCTGAATTGATGATGAACCGACACACCTTGCCGTGGATTGTGCACGTGGAGCAGAAAATATTAATCCGCAACCAAGACACTTCTATTCCTTGTGGAAGAAGGCAGGACCGACGAATAACTAAAGCAGCACCCATATCACCTTCCACTTGTTCTTCTTCCATATCGCCGTCTTCGTTTTCATAAGTATCATAACGTGCTTCCTCATTTCCAAACAGACCCCTACGATTGAGTTTTGGACAAGAAGACTGGCGGTGTCCTTGTTCCCCACAACTAAAACATTTATACACTGGTAGTCGAGTTGTCCTTTGAACAAAAGATCCTTCAGTAGTCTCCTAAGGTCGTCGTTGATTAGTCCCCTCCGTGCTCTGTTCTGTTTGCTTTGACAAATCCAGGGTAGCAGGTCGCAAACGAGAATTATTAGATGACCAAGATGACGTAGAGCTTCTCGAGTTTAGCTCTATTAACACAACTCGTTGGTGCGCTTCGGACACTGTCGACGGGTTAAACTGAAGCAAAGAGTTCTGTAGTTGTAGACGCAAACCGCCGATAAATCTCGACACCAATTGATCCTCTGTTTCACTACGCTTATTCCAAGCAAGCAAAGAAAAAAAAAATTCAGAGGCATATTCATCAACCGATTTAGCTCCTTGTCGAAGATTTTGCAATTTGGTGTATATCGTTCAGTTGTAGTTGAACGTAAGGAATGCTTTGCGCAATTTTCTTTTTAGCTTCTCCCACGACACAATTCTTTCCTTATTCTCACGCAAGCGTTGCTCTTTTGTTTGTTGCCACCACGCGGAGGCTCGTCCACGAAACCTCGTCGCCGCAAGTGGTACTCTCATGTCATCAGGGACATCATTGAAACCAAAGAGCTCTTCGGTTGTGGCGATCCTATCCAGTAGTTCTTCGGGTTGTAAACCACCAGAAAATTCAAGTAGATCAAGCTTGAAGCATGATTCCCAACGCCGTTTATCGTCTCTCTGAATCAACTCTTGTTGTAGCTGTTGATTAGGACGATGAACGTCTCTGTTTTGTTGATTCTGAGGAAGAGGTTCTCGTAGATTCGCAAACGGGTTACCGTTCAGGTCACCAGTCTCGTCATCATCCTCATTAAACACAGGTTCTCCATCACGAGGAAGAACCGGAGCATGTCGTGGGTTTTGAAAAGCAGCCTGCATCCCTTCTTCGATAGCCGTTAGAAGAGCAGTTCTCATATCTTGTTGAAATCCTGACAACATCACTTGGAATGCTTCATTGTGCTCATCAAGCCGTTGTTGCAAATTCTTCTTAGGTGGCATTAGAAAAAGGATTGTTTGGCTCTGATACCAACTGTTGCAGGACCTAGATCGATAACAAGAGTTTCCACGAAGGATCAATGGATCTTCGAAGTAGTCTTGTTTCTTAGAGCTCAAGCAAGCTGATATCAATGGATTCAACTAACTTGGAGATCAAAGACTTTAAGAGTTAGAGAAGTTTCTCTGTTTTTATTCAATAATCAAAAAGCCCCCTTATAATTAAGACCATCGATCTCTTTAAATAGAGACTTAATCGATAAACTCTAATCTCAAAAGGATAACACCAACTAACTAATTGATAATCACCAAATAACTATTCCTAATTTTCTTAGTAAAATCATTCAAAAGAAACGATAAAATAAACCATCGGTTAAACAATAACCAAAACCAATAATCGATGCTTGTAGAACACAGTAACATCCGCTACATCAATAGCCCATAGAAGATTTTTTTGTTTCGCCTCGACAAGATTGTCAACGAAACTAACACCATACCATTGTGATCACGTAGAATCCATGATCCACCACACAAACGTTTCCTCTTCGATCATGTGCACCCTATATTGCACTTTAGCCAATCACATTGGGGAGGAGACCACGATTTGTGCTTCTGTGAAACATCCCCGCTATCATTGACTTCTACATTAGCTTGGCCATCAATTTGTTGAGCTTGAAACCATTCCAAACAATCATCCCAAACTTTTTGGATGCTAGTTCTCACATCAAATTGTCTTCCTTCAAAAGGCATCTTATTCCTATTCTTCCAAAGAATCCATAAGATCCAGAGGAACAGACGTCGTATATGAACTGGTATTCTTGTATCTTTGGAGACCTCAAAGAGATGTTGCATATTCAAATAGATAGAAATGCTACTAAAACCTGATGGTGGTAACGAAATGTTGCTCATAACCCAAACTTGTCGTGCCTTTGTGCAAGTAAAGAGGAGATTGTTGACATCTTCACCATCTATACCACATAATTGGCAACGTTCATCTATATGCATTCCTCTTGAGTTTAAAGCTTCAGTTACAGGAAGCGCTCTGCACAACGCTTTCCACAAGAAGATCCTAATTTTTGGAGCAGTTTGTACTTTCCAGATACTCTCTTTGAGGGGGTTTAGTGATGGATGCTCCTCAATCTCACGATGCAAAATTGGTTTACTTAACCGAGAGGCAAGCCAATAACCAGACTTAACCGAATACTGACCACTCCGTGTATGTGACCAAACCCAAAAATCTTCCTGACCAAAAGCTGGCCTCATCTTAACGATCTTGTTCACATCAGCAGGGAAAAAAATTTCCTCCAATTTTCCACGATCCCATTGACGAGTCTATGGGTTCAATAGCTCAGAGACTTTTATATTCACATTGAAGAGGATTGGTTTTATCAGAGGTCTCCTCATAACACCATCAAAAACCCACTCATCTGTCCAAACCCAAGTAGAAGCTCCATTCCCGATCATCTTCCGCAGCCCTTGAACCAGAAGAGATCGACCATGAGTTATACTCCTCCACGCATAAGAGGGGTGTTTGCCAAGACCTGCATGAAGGAAGTAAGACTCTTCAAAATAGCGGCTCTTTAGGATACGAGCAAATAAGCTTTGAGGCTCCGAAAGAATTCGCCAAGCCTGTTTGGCCAAAAGGGCCTGATTGAAAAGCTCAATATCGGGAAAGCTCAAACCTCCATCTTTTTCGGTACACAAAGCCTCTCTCATCGAATCTAGTGCACTTTTCGTTAATCATCAGACATATTCCACCAGAAGCTTGAAATTGCACTTGTTAAGTTCTGACAGAAATACTTTGGTAGCTTGAAAACCGACATGACGTAAACCGGCATAGACATGGCTATCAACTTGATTAAGACTTCCTTACCTCCTTGCGAAAGCATACGACCAAAGTAACCAGATAAACGCTCCTTTAACTTTTTCTGGATATAAAAGAGCAATTGAATCTTTGAAAAAGTGAAACATTCAGGAAGATCCAAGTATTTGGTTGTTCCACCTTCCGAATGAATGTTTAACTCCTTTTGAATATTCAATTTAACATTGTTATCCACTCTTTTATCAAAAGTAATCGATGACTTGACAGTATTTATGACTTGGGCGGACACTCTCTCAATAAAATTGTTTAAAGTTAACAAAGAAATTCAATTTCATCTTCCAGAACAAACAAAAAAAATTAAAGAAACAGGGATAAAAATAATTTGGGAACGGTTAAAAATCATTATAATTATTCAAAAAGATAATCACAATTTTAACTTTTCCCCTTTGAATTATTGAATCCGATGTCCGAAAAAAAAAGTCGGAAAAAAAGAATTATTGAATCCGACGGTCCAAAAAAACCAAAACAAAATAAAAAGCTGAAAAAAAACGAATCGAGGAGAAGTTGATTTTAAGATCCGATTTTATTTTCTCTGTTGACAGAAGGGGAAGAGATTGTATTTTCAAATCTCTCTCCTCTCTCTTTCCCGTGAGAAAGGCGCAGATTTGCCCAGATCTCACTATTGAATACTTTTCCGAATCGAGAGAGAGAGAGAGAGAGAGAGAGAATCGTTCGGGAGGGAGAAGAAGACGACGCGGAGCTGTACAATGATTACGATCCCGTACCTAACCGCTGTATCCACGTACTTTAGCTACGGCTTGCTCTTCGCTTTCGGCCAGCTTCGCGATTACTCCCGCCGAATCTTCGATTGGTGGACCACCAACAATCTCCAGGTTTTGCTTCCGTCCACATACTTTCCGATTAGGCATATGAGCGCTTGTGGCGTATTGTTGAGGTTCGTGAACTTCTTTGTGTTTTTCGCTCTCTTACTATAGGGATATGCGCCGATCTGCTTGGCACACGAAGATTTCTACATCAGACGATTATATCATCGGATTCAGGTACTTGTCAATACATTTCTCCTCCGTTTTTTAAACATTAATGCTGAATCTTGTCATTGATAGCTTATGGTGGAGGTATGTTTTGGTTTGGATGGTGAAGTCTTTGATTATGTAAAACTATGCAAGAAGTTATAAATGTTTCCTGGTCTGGTGTATAGTTTATGGTGTCTTTTTTTTTTCTAGTATAGAATTCATTGTTCCACAGGTTTGGTGCTTGATTCCTAATGCTTTTTCTTCATACGCGTGAAGGATTGTTTTGGACGTCCGATTTCGAGTGCACCTGATGCTTGGGTTGATGTTGTTGAGAGGTACTCTAATGACAACAACAAGACGCTAAAGTGAGTCTGCTTTCTCGTGCTTTTCTACTGCATATTTATAACTTCTATGCTTACATTGCTTGGGGTGAATATTAAACCAATGTAGAGGTTGAAAATAGTGCAGTTGAGAATTGTCCCATTCAAGTTTTAATATATTTGGAAAACTTTGAAACCCACTTATCACCTACATGGAAGATGTTATTAAATAAACCTCTGGTTGCAACTCCGTGCAGGCGGACAACAAAGAGCCGAAAGTGCCTTAATTTGGGGTCTTACAATTATCTTGGATTTGGTTCTTTTGATGAATATTGTACGCCTCGTGTTATTGAGTCTTTGAAGAAATTTTCAGCAAGTACATGCAGCTCTCGCGTTGATGCAGGTGTAGTGTCTTTAGGTATTAGGTCTTGAACAATCTCTTCTCTTTGTTTCCTGACATCAGTTGTTTCTGCCATCAGGAACTACATCTGTGCATGCAGAACTTGAAGAATGTGTTGCTAAGTATGTGGGTAAACCTGCTGCTATTGTCACTGGCATGGGCTACGCAACAAACTCGGCTATCATTCCTGTCTTGATTGGAAAGGTACGTATGCGCTGCACCTTGTGATGAATGCTTATCTCAATCCCAGAACCTACTTTTTAGTAGCTCAGTTTGTGCCTTGTTTACAGGGAGGGTTGATAATAAGTGATTCTTTGAACCATACTTCAATTGTTAATGGTGCTCGAGGTTCAGGAGCCACCATCCGCGTTTTCCAACACAACAGTAAGCATTTCTTATGCTACACTTTCTAGTTTTTATCCAATTAACTTGGTGACCTACCTTTATACTCATTTGTCGATTGCTTCCAGCACCTGCTCATCTGGAAAGAGTGTTGAAAGAACAAATTGCTGAGGGACAACCCAGGACACACAGACCGTGGAAGAAAATTATTGTTGTTGTTGAAGGTATTTATAGCATGGAAGGGGAAATTTGTCAACTGCCCGAGATTGTCTCGATATGCAAGAAATATAAGGTGAGGTAACATGGTAGTCTATCTTTCATGTTCAACATTGATGAGAGATTAAGGAAAGAAACTGAAATTAACATTTGTAAGATCAAAGTTTTCTAGACTAATTTGGTTGTCTAATTTGTAACATAACTTCTTGCAAATCCTTGTTACAGGCTTATGTTTACTTGGATGAAGCTCACAGTATTGGAGCAATTGGGAAAACAGGAAGGGGCGTTTGTGAACTACTTGGAGTTGACCCCGCTGATGTGGATATAATGATGGGAACTTTCACTAAATCTTTTGGGTCTTGTGGTGGCTATATTGCCGGATCCAAGGTTTGCATTTTTATACCTTTTTTTCCATTTCCTGATCTTTTGTTTGCACATTCCATGGTTTTTTTGTTTTGGTGAATCCAAATTTGGATCTTTCAGGAAAACATAGAAATATAGACAATTGCCATAGCTTTCTTGTGAAATTATTGAAGATCTCTTATAAATGAAGTAATAAACCTTGTCAAAGATAAGAAAAGAGCTAATACTCTTAGGCCCTAGTCTTGCACAACAGGCCATGTGATTGTTTAGGCAAGTAGTGGACTTCTATATTAAAATCAACCAAAGGCTTATAGCATACTGTGTTTCTGTAGGACCTTATCCAATATTTGAAGTACCATTGCCCGGCTCACCTTTATGCAACATCAATTTCAACTCCTTCCGCGCAACAAATCATATCGGCCATAAAAGTTATTCTTGGAGAGGACGGTTCAAACAGAGGTATCTCTATAGTTTCTTTTGTTCCTTGCGCTCCAATCATCTCGTGTTATAGTCTCAAAACTCTTCTAAAAAACTTGGGCAGGTGCACAAAAGTTAGCAAGAATAAGGGAGAACAGCAACTTTTTCAGGGCTGAGTTGCAAAAGATGGGGTTTGAGGTTCTTGGAGACAATGATTCCCCGGTCATGCCAATAATGCTTTACAATCCGGCAAAAATCCCAGCCTTCTCAAGGGAATGCTTGCGAGAAAACGTGAGTTGTCACTTATGTTTTTTCCCCAATATCTTATTTGCTTCCACAGTCACAAAGGGAGGAGATTCACCTCTATGTTCAATGGAACAGGTGGCAGTTGTGGTTGTCGGTTTCCCAGCGACACCTCTATTGCTAGCCAGGGCTCGTATTTGCATATCTGCATCTCACTCGAAAGAAGACCTTATTAAAGCCCTACAGGTTTCACTTGCTTTCTCTCCCCTAAGGAAACAGATTGTGTTCATAGTTCATCCGCAGATCGAGTTGTATGTGCTAATTATCCCTTGTGTTATGACAGGTTATAAGCAAAGCAGGTGACCTAACCGGAATCAAATATTTCCCGGCAGCCCCAAAGAAGCTAGAAGAAGAGAAAAATGGCATCAAACTGGATTAAAACCGTAATGCATTTGGTTTATAGCATTGTTAGTATACAATTTCCTCGGCGTTGTGTCTTTGTTTTGTCTCTTCTTACTTGTCATGAATCTTTTGATCTATGATTTTGTTTCTTTGGGTTTTGTAAGAGTTTAATTGTATAGTTTATCTCTTAAAAGTTATGTTGCTCCATAGTTAACTTACAGATGTCTTAGATGACATTTGTGATTCGGGAAACTGTCTTGCTTTGCTCTTTCGTCGTGCGAAAAAAGCATCTCCAAAAGTCTAAACCTAAAGGAACTATCTACAGAATAACTGACTTTCAAACTCAATACAGTGAATTATAGATTCAGTTAAAAAGAAAGTCTACCAATAGCAGCTATTCCAAACTCTATGACCAACTTTGTATAATGACATGTTATAAGCAAAGAAGGCCACCTTACCAAAATCAAATATTTTCCAGCAGCTCCAAAGAAGCACGAAGAGGGGGAAATGCCATCAAATGAACCGTAATCCAATTGTGTCGCTAGCTATATCTAATATCCATGCACAGAGAACCGTTCTGGTTCGATTTGATTTCATCTGGTCAGCAACTAGTACTGATTTGCTCATAGGATTGGTACATTCTTTCACCTTTTCTTGCTTTTGGTTTTGCGAGGGTTAACTGCAGACCTCTTTCTTTCTACTATTGCTCCCCAAAAATACTTTTATTGATACGATTTCTAAAACCTAAAGACCGTTATATTCCAAATATTCACACCCAAAACCGGATTATGCCCCTCAAACAAAATAAGAAGTACAGGGAACATTGCATCTCTTTTGAACTAATTCATAATCTATTGGAAACAATGATGCATTCAATTTTCTATCAGACCTTTCTGATTCTTTGCTTCCACATCAAATGATTTCGAAGGCAACTCGAATGTCAATGTTTGTTTTTATTGGTCATATCCATGTCTCCTGCTCCTTGTGTGACTAAAAGAGTCTAATTACTTGCTAGTCAAATGCTTGAATGCACACATGTTCATCTCCTTCAAACCTCTATTGCCAATCAGGTATCTAGGCTACACCTATTCGGTTGCAAGTTCCTTATCATCAAAAACATCCATGGACACATCTCAAGTGAATAAAAGAGAGATATCGAAGAGTTAAAAAACTTCTTGTTTCTTTCTTTTCTTCGTCCTCTTCTGTTCCCACTTTTACTGATACTACTGTAGCTAATGCTACATTCAAACAACAAACAGCAAACACAAGAAATGATCAACAAAAGAAATCTAGAAGTGAAAGAAAGAAAAAGCTTTCATGGTTTGAGACATTGCAAAAGCTTACATTGCCATGGCTGACTTAATCTCACCAACAAAAGAATCATTTTTCTTTGCTTCCGATCAAAATTCTCCATTTACACTCTCTCATGAGAACTCCCTACCAAGCACCTGGATCGCACAGAACATCTTCCTCCTCGAGCCAACAGCATTAATCCCCATATCTTTCAAATCTTCCAATGTCAACAATAGCAAAACCTCTTCATCAACTTGATGAATCTCAAACATTGGCCAATATCTACCTAACCCTAACTCTTGTAGCCATATCTTCACTCCTCCTCCTCCTCTGCCACCAACTCCTTCCCTATAGGACGGTTCTGATAACTCGAACACTCTGTTTCCACTGCTATTGTTGCTTTCGTGTCTTCTTCTACCGTAAAACCAGCCACCGTCTCTCACCAAACACTCTTCTTTGATTGGACTTTCGGAGTCTTCTCTGCTAAAATCCAATTCTTCCCCTCCGCTAAATTTCTCATCTCCGTCAGCTTTGGATACCCAATTGGATCGTATTCGCTTAGCGGCTGTCGATGACCCGACCCGTTTCTTGACTCGCCAACTTCGAACCCCAAAAGAATCCACATTCCCTTCTCTTTCGTCGTTATTCTCGTACCCACAAGAACTCAAATTCGTTAGGGTTCGAGTCCTCGTCGATTTCCATTTCGGTTTCGTCCCATGCGAATCGTACGCCGCGAGGTGGTAATGGTCGCCGCCGATTTCGCCTAAACGAACGCTTGGTCTCCTAAGTCGTTTAGATACTTGATGAATGTTGTAATCCCCAGGTGGCAATTGAGCCATTCCGTAGAAAGATGGAGTAATGTTCTTCAAGGTAGTGTGGTTTCTTGACTTCAATCTTTTAGGAAAGAAACTTAGGTGTGTCAACTTTCGTATGGATAAATTCAGAGTCTTGTGTGTGTGAAGCTACTGGAGAAAATGAGAAGACAAGGTCTTTGATTTTACCTTATTTAGGTTTTATCTGGAGGGAAGAATCAGAAGTGAGAAAGAGAGAGAATCGTCGTCATTAGAGGGAAGAGACAAAGAGTTCAAAGAGTTCTTTAAATACAAAAAAAAATTTCGGCCAATAGAAAACCTATTAACTTCCGCCAATTCTACAATTTTCCCTATTAGATTTTAAAACCTTCAAATTTAATTTTCCATTAGTGGAGAGAAGGATTAAAGGTTGGTAAACGAAATTTCTTTCGATCCCAGGAAAAAAAAATGCTAATCAACTTTCCTAAATTTTACAACGCCCGAACATTAATTGATGCAAACGGATTTTCAATCTACATGCGTCATATTGATAGTAAATTCATTGAAAAGAACGAATACCGTACAACAAAGCACTTATGATTCGATATTGAACTCGTTTGAATGTTGAATGGTGCATACAAACAAGGGTTGTTAAGTATTTTTTTCAAATATATCTATAAAGGACTTGATTATGTTTCAACAGCTATGGACAAAGAAAATAAAGATGGCGTTGTAGACGAAATTAAGAAATATTATGATTGTAGGTATTATTAAACTTAGCTTACATTTTTTAGATAAAATAAATGTCATTTTACATTTTTCGTTCACATCTTTATCTTTTTTTATTGATACCTTCAATAGATACATTTCTAGATGCGAATCTACTTGGTGAATTCTTGCATTTGCTACTTATTTCCGTACTACTGTTGTTGAGAAACTTGGATTTCATCTACCAGGTCAACAAATGGTGTTTTACGATGAAGACGAACCAAATGAGAGTTTACTCAACAAAAAAAAAAACAGTAAACTAGTCCATGTTTCTGGCTTGGATGGAAGCGTGCAACATATATTCGGAGGCCAAAGGATTGACATATGCTGAGTTTTCTACAAGATTTGTTTGGAAAACTTCAACGAGAATGGAAACCACGTAAAAGAGGCTTCGCGTTAGGAAGGATTGCGCATATCCACGCATCATACGATGAACTGTATTTTCTAAGAGTATTGCTTAATTGGGTAAGAGGACCGACTTTGTTGAGGATATAAGAACTGTTGAAGTCGTACTTTATCCTACTTTCAGAGATGCTTGTTATGCTTTGGGATTGATGGATGATGACAAGGAATACATAAAAGGTATCAGAGAAGCCAACCTTTTCTATGCAGGTCGGTATACATGAAAGTATTTTGCGCATATGTTACTATGTGATTGCTTATCTCAACCTCATGTTGTGTGGGAAGCTACCTGAGAATATCTTACAGAAAATATCCTTTATTATAAGCGGAGAGAAACATGACGACGTGGTAAGTAATTTAATATACTTTCTAATTTGTTTTAAAAACTAAATCACAAGATAATTTATTTAATTCTTTCAAATTGCAGAAATAAACTTGATTGTGGAACAAATTACAAACATCGCTCTTGCTGAAATTGAAAATACTTTGCTTAGTAATGGTCGTTCGCTTGGGAAATGGGACAAGAAGCCAAAGCCAAATGATTTTGGAAGTTACAATGGTAATCGTCTTATTGATAATGAGCTCAATTACGTTCGGGAAGATCAGTTAAAAGAAAATGAAGTCTTCTTGAGATGAAAATCGATGAGAAACGAGGAGTTTATGACCAGATCACGGACGCAACTATAAATGATAGAGGTGACATGTCTTTTCTTTATGGTTTCGAAGGGACTGGAAAAACATTTCTATACAGAACACTCTCATCGCCCATCCAATCTTAATATATCATTGTCCTCAATACTACATCTAGTGGAATTGTTGCATTATTGCTAGAAGGAGGTAGAACAACACATTCAAGATTTGGTATTCCGATTGATGCTGACGAGTTTACTACTTGCAAGAAAATGAGTCTAGACTCAGATTGCACAAAACTGGTTAAAGAGGCAAAATTAAATCATATGGGATGAAGCGCCTATGATGAGCAAACATTGCTTTGAGACTTTGGATAGAAGCATGTGTGATATTATTAGATCTGCTGAGGACAAACCTTTTGGCGGTAAGATTGTCGTGTTTGGTGGTGATTTCAGACAAATATTACTGATTATTCCTGGAGGAGGTATAGCAAAAATTGTTTTGGCGGCTATAAATTCATCATACCTTTGGGATCATTGCAAGGTTTTGAAGTTAACAAAGAACATGAGGTTGTTTGCAGGTCTTAGTGATATAGCATCAAAAGAGCTCGAATCATTCTCAAAATGGTTAATGGATATTGGAGATGGAAAAATTAATCTCCCTAACGACGATCAAGTTGAGATCGAAATCCCTGAGGATTTGCTGATAAAAGATCTCGGGGAAGATCCTATACAAACTATCGCAAAAGAAGTTTATGGAGAATCGTTTCAAACGTCTAGAGATAAGGATTTATATAGACATAGAGCCATTTTAAGTCCTACAAACGACGAGGTGGATAGAATAAATGATTACATGTTTTCTCAATTGCCAGGTAAAATGATTTTAAAGAAAATCGTTTAAAACATCACGATTCGTTGATCAAAAAAAAAACATCACGATTCAATAAATATATGTTCTATTATTATACACATTTCTCTTATGATGATTTCAGGTGAAGAGAAATCTTATTTAAGCTCTGACAACACTACACCATCAGATACCGCATATGATGAGTATGTGGTCTACCCTACAAAGTTTTTGAATAGTATACAAATTTCTGGACTACCTAGACATTTTTTGAACCTTAAAGTTGGGGCTCCTATCATGTGTCTACGTAACATTGATACTAAATGTGGATTATGCAATGATACTAGGCTAATTGTGACTCAGCTAGCGCGTCATGTGATAGAAGGTAGAATAATAACAGGAAACAGTGTGGAAGGAGACAAAGTTTTGGTCCCAAGGATGTTCGTCAACCCACCCAAAACCAAATTTCCTTTCAGTTTCCTGTGACAGTATCTTTTGCGATGACCATCAACAAAAGTCAAGGCCAAACATTACAAAATGTTGGTTTGTATCTACCCAGACTAGCGTTCTCTCACGGTCAGTTATACGTTACACTTTCAAGAATTAAATCGAGACCGGGATTGAAAATCTTGATAACCAATAAAGAAGGAAAGTCTCAGACAATAACAATGAATGTAGTTTACAAACAAGTATTTCAGAGTATTCTGTAGATTACAATAAATTAGCTTCTTACATTATTTATCTATATTAAATAATTATTTTTAAATGAAACTAATAACAAATAAATGCTTTATATATATTCTAATACTTTTGGTAATGTTTTTTTTTTTTGGCAGGTTTACATTATGATTAATGTTCTTCAAATATGCACTTATATATGTTGCTTTAGTACATTACATTATTTACTTGCTATTTCGAATTGTACAACTAATACATAGTATTTAATATTAATTATTGGTTCGAACCAATGTGGCCTACTGGTAAGGGCGGACTCCTTCCTGACGACAAGTTGCGAGTTCGAACCCTGCCAGTAGAACTACATCACATTGTCTCTGGACACCTTTGGGGTTTCACATGCGCCCCAGCGCTCCGGAACCGACGGTACAGGAGATTTTCTATGGTATTGTGTGTCCAAAAAGGACCTGACCTAGGACCCCGGCCGACTAGTCTGGATCCATCTCGGTGGGGGCAAGGACACCCGAGTTATCAAAAAAAAATCAATTATTGGATGTTCTTATATTTACACTATAACGTGCCATAATAACTATGATTTTAACTAGCATTTTAAACTTCTCCATTACATAGACTATATGAAAATGTTGAAAATTTGAAACAATCCTCATAGTTTACGCTAATATGTACAAATTTACAGAATTCTTTTATGCCCACACATAGTGCGAGCCAATTACCTAGTTAAATTTTAAAACCTCCAAATCTAATTTTCCATTAGTTGAGAAAAGGATAAAAGGCTGGCAAACGAGATTTCTTTCGATCTCAAGAAAAAAATACTAATCAAGAACGTAGCCTATGTGATGTCCGTGTACCTTATGAATTGTTTTTAATTTCCAGTGGAGCTGTGTCATGAGATGAATGGATTGTCAGCCAAGTTCTGGTGGGGCACAACCAATGAAAAACAGAAAATGCATTCAAGGAAGTGATTATCTACAATGAAAAAGGAGGGTGGTCTTCATTTCAGAGATCTACATAAGTTTGATCAAGCACTCCTAACCAATCACGCATGGAAGATCATACAAAAACCGGAAAATCTTTAACATCGCGTACTCAAAGAACAACATTTCCAAAAACAGAGCATGTTAAACACGAATTCAAGAACGCAAGCTTCATACAGGTGGAGATCTTTGGTATTTGGGTGTGAACTCCTACAGGAAGGCTCTTAAATCAGTATTTGGGATGGCNCCCCCCCCCCCCCCGTAATTCCGCCAAGGCCATCTCGTACACTCCCTCCAATCAAGCTAGACCTCTTTGTCAACGTTTTAATAGATAAAACCACAAGACAATGGAATGAAGATGCATTGAACTCCATGGTTGATTCTTCGGATCATCATCTTATCAGGAACATTTTCTTATCACTAAACCTCTCATAGGACTCTGAAACATGGATCTATACGAAAGATGATATTTATTCGGTGAAATCGGGTTATGGGCTAGCAACAACACTTGATCAAAAAACTAAGGATTCGGTGGCGCCTCTGGCAACAAAACCTGACATCGCTGCATCTATATAGCAGTTAAATATTACCCCTAAACTTAAGCATTACCTTTGGCAAATTGTCTCAAAGACGATTGCAATCTCTTCAAATATGATTCGTTGCCATGTACTTGCAGATCCATGGTATAGTAGGTGTTGTAATATCGAAAAAACGAAAGAACATCTTTTCTTGTGAATTTGAAAAAGCAACGTGGCGGAAAGCTGGTATACATGTGGATGTAATTGGCGATGGAGTTGTCTCCTTTGAGGATACGCTTCAGGTGATGTTTATTTTTCACCGAGACTATCGAATCCTTTAAAAACATTGTCATTCTACATAATGTGGCAGCTATGGAAAACTTGGAATAACTTGCTTTTCAATAAGATGACCATTGACGTAAATGACACTTTGAAAATGTATCCGCATTGATAGGGAAAATGCGGATTCGATGGATCCAGATCTGGATACTCAGATTTTTCCAGATATTCGGTCCGTTTCCAAGCCTACCAGCTATGCAGGAGTAAAATGATTATTAATACACTAGTCTAATTTAATTGTGGAAGGATTATACACATACATTTTGATCAAAGTCTCAAAGAATTAAATGTTTTTTTGAATAATTTGCAATACATATAGATGTTAAATCTTGATTCATTATTTTCAGTGAATACAGTAATGTAATTTGGAATTTTAAACATAATTGAACAACCAAATTAGAGGTTAACACACTAAATTGTATTAAGGATTTTTTTTGTTAACTGATTTTCTATTTAAATTAAAACAAAAGATTCACAGGGCCCAGCCCAGTTAGTGGAAGCCCACCGTTTGATTCTAACAATATAGAAACTAGATAGTTGTGATTTTAACCTAGAACATAACTTGAATCAAAAAGAAGGTAGTTGGTGCACAATGCAGTCCTTATGAAATCGAGAGATTGTAGTTGGGGAAGTAATTGCGTGAGCCCTAAGTTCTCGAGAGAGATCATCGCATCCATAGCTGAAGCATTAAAGAAGAAATATGTTGATGTATGTCGCGAAAGCTGAGAGCTTTGTCTCTGATCAACCTATCGATCTCCTTGAGCAAAATATCCGTCGATTTGTGGTGGTGACAATGGAGTCTGTTGTTCCGCTCAGACCAGACAGAGTAGATAACTGCTTTCCAGCCGATCAAGGTCAGTTTTCTTTTGACTTTGTCTCCCCGAAGATTGATGAGTTGAGTTATTGTACCTTCCCAGTTCCTTGTTGGCACTGGTAGACCACATCTTCGCCTGATTGTTGACCAAATGTTCCGGGTGGCAACGCATGTAGAAAATAGATGGTCATGAGTTTCTTCAGCATCGTTGCAAAGAAGACAGTGACTGCTGACATTGAGACCCCAGGAGCGCAACCGATCATGGGTTGGACACCTATTTAAAATGGCAAGCCAAGTAATAAATTTGTGTCATGGAATTCCCCCACCAAACCAGACGATATTTCTCCAAGGTACAATCTGATCGTGATCTTTAATTGCTTTGTAAATATGACCAGTTTGGTGATTGGAGTTGGAGGAACCATTGACACACCAAGTGTATCTATCTTCATTTGTGTTAAGGTGTAAGGAGCAGAGAAGAGCTTGGACTATGACTTGTTTCTCAGATTTAGCTGGTGGCAGTCTCTAAGTCCCATTTCTCCATAGGTCTGCAAGTGTTGAGTTATCAGGGATGCTTACAGACTGAGGACCTTCCGGATAGAGGTAGTCAGCAATTCGCCCAAGGTAACTCCAATTATCATACCAAAACTTACATCCTTTTCCATTCCCAACCTCCAATTTTATCCATGGGAAAACCTGCTCCCAGAGTTTGATCAGCTTGTTAGATAACCACGTGTATCTTGTGCTTGTTTTTACAGACCACAAAATTTGAAACAGAACCCTTCAAGATTTCTTTTGTAAACCAGGCCACCCAGATTGAACTTTCTTTAAAGAAGATCATCCATATCAACTTTAGAGCAGTAGCTTTGTTCCAAGAGAGTATGTCCCTAATTCTGAGTCCTCCTTCTGCTTTAGATTTCATGACACATTTCCAGAAAACCTTTGTTGAGTGATGGCCCTCTGTGGTACCCTTCCAGAGAAAGGAGCCGCATAGCGATTCAATAGTTTGGATTATCTTCTTTGGGAGAACGAAAGAAGAGCACCAGAAGTTTATAATGCCTGCAATGACTGAGTTAAGTAGTTGAACCCTTCCCACGTAGGATAAGGACTTTGTTGACCATGATTCCAATCTGCTATTGATTCGTTGTAACAATGGTGCACAGTCTAAAGCGGTTAGCTTTCTTGTGCAGAGGGGCAAACCCAAGTATCTAATCGAGAGTGAATCGTGGGAGATGCTTGCAGCTCTTTCAAACTGCCCAATTTCTTCATATGAGAGACCAGAAGAATAAAAGCTTGTCTTCTGCAAGCTGATTGTTAGACCTGACACCCTTTCAAACTCCTTTAGGGTCTTGAGAATGTTAAGGAGTGACTGTAAGGATCCATCACAGAAAATTAACAAATCGTCAGCGAAACATAAGTGGGTAAGCTTACCGTCCTTGCATCTCATGTGGTATTCAAATCTATTCTCTTCAGCACCTTTGTCTAGAAGCCTAGATAGGCAATTCATGGTTGTTACCAAAAGGTAGGGAGAGATAGGGTCTCCCTGCCTTAAACCTCGCTTTCCATGGAAATAACCGTGCATATTTCTGTTGTAGGCTACAGAAAAAGCAGCAGTGCATATACATGCTTCCAACCACTTGATAAAGGCTTTAGGAACATCTATACTACGCAGGCAGGTAAAGACAAACTCCATCGAATTGTATCGAAATCCTTTGCGATGTCTACTTTAATAGCAATCATTTTAGGTCTCTTTCCTTTCTTGTAGCCATTAACTAAATCTGTTGCTAGTAGAGTGTTCTCCACTAGTAATCTTCCTTTAACAAAAGAACTTTGACTAGGGCTAACGAGAGTAGGTAGGATAGTTTTGAATCTGGTGACTAGCAGCTTTGATATGGCTTTGTAGACTGTGTTGCAACATGAGATGGGTCTGTAATCCGAGGTAAGGGTAGCACTATGTCTTTTTGGAACTAATGATAGGATTGTTGCATTGGTACAAGTAGGCATGAAACTTGTGATAAAGAAATGAGAAATACTCTCTACGACCTTTGAACCAACAACTCTCCACGCCTTTTTGTAGAAAGCAGATGTCAGACTGTCAGGACTTGGCGCCTTATTAGGATTCAGCTTCAACAAACAATTTGTGATTTCCTCTACCGAAGGAACAGATTGGAGTTTGCTCTTCATTTCTGCATTGCATCTGAAAGGTAAGAGGTTCTGCAACCAAGGAAGAGGACAAAAAAGTGGTTGTAGATGAGATGGCCCCATAATAGACTTGAAGTGATTCACGGTATGGGAGCTCATTTCCTTTGGATCTGTAATTGTTTGTCACGTGCCTAAGGAGAACAGCCTGATCGCATTGTAAGTGTTCCTGATCCGAGATATTTTATGAAAATAAGATGTATTAGAATCTCCCTCCTTTAAACATTGAATCCTCGATTTCTGTCTGAAAAAAGCTTCTTCAATGCCTTTCAAAAAGTTTAGCTTAATTTGAAACTCCTTTTCTTGCTGTAGCAGACTCGGTGTAGGAGTTGAAAGAGCATGTACCTGCACATGATGAAGTAAACTGTTAACCACACTCACTCTTTTTTGAATATCAGAATAATTCTCTCTATTTAAGGCTTTTAAGTCATGTTTAATTTCTCTCTGTTTAAAACTCAGAGAAGACAAGCATGGTTGTTGGTCACAAAAGCTTCCAGCTCGAATCCAGGAAGCCTCCACTATAGGTTCAAAGTTAGAGTGCTTGGTGAGGTAATTAAAAACTTGAAGGGTTTAGTACCGGATGAGGGGAGATGGCAATCGAGGTTAAGGAAGCAAGGAGAGTGGTCTGAAAGGCCTGGGGAAGAAATTGGGCATAACTGGATGGGTAGGTTGAGGTCCAATGATTATTCACCAGAAGCCTATCAAGCTTCTTGGAAATAGGAGAGGTTGGACGCCTATTAGTCCAAGTATAAGGAGGTCCGTATAATCTAAGATCGAACAGCTCAATCTGTAGAAGACAGTCTTGGAATTCGAGCATTCGAGAAGAGAGCTGGTTTACATCTGATGAAGAGTACTCGACATGGTGTAATATCTTATTAAAATCTCCGCCAACGAGCCAGGGACATTGATCAAGCTTTAGATTGTAGTGCATGGAGATCAACTCACACCATAGGTTTGCTCTTTCTTCACTCACATTAGAAGCGTATATAGCAGTGTAGATAAATCTCTGGTTTCCATTTAGAAGCAGCTCACAGGTCAGAGATTGTTTTGACTTGTGAAATATAGAGAGAGATGCAGGATGCTTCTGGATCACAATAATTCTTCCGTTTGCATCTTCTTGATGATTTGAAACAAATGACCAACCAACATAAGTAAGGTTCATTATTTGGTTCAGATTTTGTTCTTTAACATGTGATTCTAGAATAGCTCTAAAAAGAGGTTGATGATGATGTAGCCAGTTAGCAAAAGGGTTATGCTTAGTACGGTCATTTAGACCACGTACATTCCAAAAGAAATTCCTTATATACATTAGGCCAAAAGATTAAAAAGGGGGAGGGTTAATGAAGTGGGGGGAGCCCCCTGTGTAGGAGGGATCCTTGAGGTGTCATGGTTAGGTGAAGTAGTTTGGTCAAGTGGCTGATTTGGTTCAGGAGAGGGAGTTGAGGCTTTGTGGATTTCTGGTTCAGGTTCTTCATGGATATGAGATAAGGAGGTGAAGGGATTTTCTGAGATTATTTGGATTTCTTTATCTTTGATTTTGGTAGCCTGGGGTGGTTTTGTAGGAATGGACTGATTTGGCTTAATAAAGATTTGGGTTTGGCTTGCAGATTCAACAGAGGAGGAAAGGGTGGGGGAGGTTCTGGTTTCAGTGGTATCTAATTGGGAGGAGCTGGCGGGAGATGGGGACTGGAATGTTTTGAGATCGAGGGGCTTTGGCATTGGAGGAGTTTTTGGTGGATGGCTTTTGAGGGGCTGGGGGTGGCAGAAGGGGGCGGTACCTAGAGACATGACCAATTTCTTTGCAGTTTGACCATTAGAAGCCAAGGATAAGTAACTCCAATGGTAATTACTTCTCCTTGCTCTCTTTCAACTTCAATAATCAAGGGAAGAGGCTTTGTTAGGTCTACCACTACTTTGACATGCGCCACGTCAATACTCACTAGTCTCATGGTATAATCATCCATTTCTTCTGGATGTCCAATCTCTCCTGCTAGTAGACTAAGAGCTTTGTTGTGCATTAGATTAAGAGGAACTCCATGAAGGTGTGCCCATATAGGAATGTTCTCTAGGTCTTGGTTCGTAGTAGTATTGGAGTTCTATTGGCTGACTAGAAACAAGCATTCACCTATATAGCAAAGCTTTTTCTCCAAAATTTTATTTTGAAGAGGCTCGCTAGGAATTCTCACAAGCATGGAACGCTGGAGAGGGTTGAGATGGATCTCTAGCTTTTTTTTTCCCTGCCCCACATGTGGCTTAACACATTTTGGATGTGTGTGTAGGGCGGCGGTCTGCCTTTGAAGTGACAAGTGATGAAATCCTTGTGAAGCTCGTCTCCTTCCTTGAAGATTTCATCAAGTATGGAGATTCTTCTCGTGCTCCCCGAGGAAGTTGAAGCAGGTGCGAGTCTCACTAGTTTTTTATCAGTGGCTTTCTTTAACTTTTCTGCCCATGTTTTTGTGGCCTTATTGACAGGTAAGGGCAAAGGGGGTTGGATGGGGTAAGGGAAACAATAGAGAGGGTTGAGGATTGGGGATGGTTTGATTTGGTGTAGGCAGAGGGGGAGGGAGGCTTGGGGTAAAGAGTGAGTGACAGGGACAGAGAAATTGAAAGGGATATTAGAGTTAGGCTTGGTGGCTGGAGTAGAAAAGGTGAAGTGGGCAAAGGGGTTTGGGTTGAGTTGAGTCTGGGTTGCAGGTGAAGGGAGTAGGGCAGAGGTAGGAAGGTCACAACTTCCGAAGTTAAAAGAAGTGGATGTAGTTGATTGGGTAGTGTTGGAGATCTGAGATGTAGGGTTTTCTATAGTACCCTGAGCAATTGAGTTGGGGGTGAAGATAACTTGCGTTTTACCTTCAGGGGTGAGTTGCGGTGGTGGAAAGGAAGACCAGGGACCACATTTGTGACCTCAAAAGTGGAGTCTTGTGTAGTTGGAGAAGAGGGAGAGGGAGGGGAGGAGGAGGTCGTAATGGTGAGAGGGGGAAAGTTGGCTAGGGAGATTTGTTGGGATAAATGGTCAGAGGGGTCGGGTGGATCAGGGGGAGCTGCGGAGGAGGCGGAGGGCTGCCGTCAGTCGGAGTTGACAGTGGATTCAAGCGGGAGGCGAAGTTCCCAACGAACCAGGGGTTCATCTTCTCTGTTCACTCTTTTTGTTAAATTGTATTATGGTTAGTGGTTGCAGTGGCAAAAATTGAAGAAAAACGAAAGACGATAAAAGGTCTCACACAAATAAAGATAAAATTTAAATAAAAAAAATATACCAAAAATGGTAATGACTTCGCATCTCCTTAGCATTTGATAAAAAATTGTAGTTTTTCTAATTTTGATGTCACTACCTTAATTTATGTAAATCCAAGTTTAGATTTTTAGAGGGTAGTAGTTTACATTGAGAAATAAGAGAGATATGTATCTTCATAGTAAGACAAAGAAAAAGGTCGACCAAAAGGACTTGAATGCATTCGAGAGATCTCGAAAGATGCATTATGGTCTTTTTGTTTTACTGCGGCTATGATTTTCGAAAATTTTGAAAGTCTTTTGTTATACCTATAATTTAACAATTCGATTCTGATTTTTTGTGTTAAACTGAAAATAATGATATGGAAAAATGAAAAGAGTTTATTTGAAAGATAGTAGTTAATAAAATATTTTAGAAGAAAAGTAGGAGAGGTGAAAATAATGGAGCGGAAAAAAATCTTACAAAAAAGGAAAAGTAGATTTTATACAAGAGATACAATGATATTAGAAAATTTTATTCGTGACAAAAAACTGCAACTATATTTAAATAAAAATAAAATAAAGTAGAAAGCTTGAGATTATGCAAAAGATCGTATGACAAAATATGGAGAGCAAACCACTTAAAGTGAAGCTAGAAACATTATTTTCGGTAAAGGAAATTAAATTGGCTCAAATCAAGTGTGAACTGAAATTAATGTAAGTAGGTGATGTCCGCGAATTTGCAGAGGTAAGTAAGTGTAGACAAAATACTTTTGATTCAAAGAATTGAAACAAATCAGATCCAAAAAGGGTGATAATGAATTTGAACCAAAATTAATAAAATATTTGTATGGATGTAAAACTTCAATACAGAAAAATCAAAACGGATCTTGGCACGAATTGAAATATTTTGAGCACCCAAAAATGCCTAACTTTCAATTATATACTTAAATATATTAGTTATTTTATATATAATATCCAAAAATATCTAAAATATACGAAAATACCTGGATTATCAAAAAAAAAGTTGGGTTGCTGAAGATTTTAGGTATCTTTAGATTTTTTTATATAATTTAAATGGGTATCAAACCTGCAAATATATAAATTGAACCTAAATTGATATGTATAGATACCCGAATAGAATTTAAACGTCTAGCCTTGAACACTCGTAACCCAAATTAATCCGATCAAACTCGAACGGATATCCGAACATCTGCTCGAACGCCCACCCTTAAATAAAAGTAGTACATGTAGGATTTAACTATAATGTGATATATTTTTAGATTTATTTATCTTAGTAAAATATAATTTTCTTTTATTATAATTCAAATTTTATTTTTGTTATCTATTTTTAATATATTAAATTAAAAATGAAAAATAGTTAATTGCTTGATTAGCAATTACTCAGTAACAAATAATTTTTCATGAAAATCATTGTTAGGTCCCTATCAAATGTACGAAATAGTTTTTAAAATATTGAATGCAAAGATTTGATATTGTACTCAATTTTTTCTCAACTTATTATTTACTAAAATTGTCTTATAGATCAAGTTAAAAAAATCAATTTGTAACACAAACAAAAAAGTTGATAAAAACATGCAAAAAAATCAAAAAATTTCTATAGAAATACCAAAAATTTAATGTTAAACTGTAAGATTAATTTCCGTGTAAATATAGTGACATGTAAAATTTAGAGTAATATTTCACTTTCCATACAAGCATTGATATGAATTAATGAATATCTTAAAAAATTGTATACGATATATAATAGATCTAGAAACATATTCGATATAAATTAATATATTTATAGTTTTTAATATGAAAATTTTAAACAAAGAATGGTTTTTCCATTTAAATGTATATATTGATTTTCTATAACTGTTGATCATTGTAAATAGAAAATTTCATGATTCTAGTTATTTGTAACATTAAATTATTACATAATATATATATATATATATATATTGAATAAAACGGCATAAGATGATTATGCATCTACCTAATTAATTTTTCCAACCGACTCAATTAACATTTGTTTATAAGTAAGCTATAATAAAAAAAAACTAATTAACATCGTTCTCATATGAATTAACTAAAAAACATGTTTATTAATACATGTTTACCATGAGCGGCACAAGTGGTACAATGGTTACCATCTCTGTTGTCCAAGCTCACTTACCTGGGTTCGTACCCGGAGTGATGTCCTTTTCAAGGAACTACTAAGCCACTCTGATGACAAAAAAATGATAATACATGTTTACCATACAAAATTAGCAAATAAATTTTAATTAAATTACAAATACAACGGATAAAAAAGCAGTTTTGATGCAAGACATGTAGAATTTTAACGTAAATCATCTAAACTATTAATCACAACATCAAATAACTGGAAAAGAATTATAAATACAAACTAATATGTGTACTGGTGTCTGTCTTATTTTATGGTATATAGGTAAACAACACATCTTGATTAAAATCCTAAAAATAAATAAATTTTTTTGAAGTGAATTAGATTTCTAAATCCAAAACAGAAAATATTCAAATACTTGTCAACTAAACATATTTTTAAGATATTTAAAATCATCAAAATTAGATGTAAATTAATGAATTTGTAAAATTAATTAAAAAAAAAAATCTCTTCCGATTAAAAAATTGAATTCTTTTGTAAAATTAATATTTCGTTTTACCAATATTGATCTACATCAAGTTTCAAATGTTTTAAAAAAAATTCATATGTATGTGAAATTCATATGTGTCTTAACTCATAATAGCATGCTACGATATAAAATATTTTCATATCTACTGACCAATCTAATTATCTTTTGTTTCTTTCATCAACAAACACATTTAACAGTGAAAAAGTTAAATATCAGCAAAAATAAATATTTGTATAAAATACAATAAAAAATAAAATCATAAAAATCATTAATAAACAACACGATAATTAAAAAAAGTTTATATAGATGATATATACATAAACAAATTTTTCATGCGTCCAATGAACAAAAAAATTTGTAAATGTAAACGTCATAAAGAGACATAATATTATGATGATGTTTAGTATCATCATCATATGTCTAGTAATAATCATCGTCATAGTTATCAAAATATTGTCGGGAAGACCAAGGATACATACAAGACTAATAACTATCAAAGTTGATCATCTATTTCCCTCTGATTCCTCAACCCGATCTCTTTCTTCTCATTCTTTTATATTTTCTTTGCTTTCAACCTTAGACAAATATAAAATCAAAATGAGTCTTTTTATTGGTTTATATGAAAAGATAAAAAACCACATGGAACAATTAAAGTGCTTAACTTATACTTTTCTTCAAGCTTTTCAAACGAATCTAATTCTTGCTAATCTGAAAAAGTTGTCACATAAACTTTGAGCTTCTCGTAACATTGTTGAAAAATAAGCAAAAACTAATAAAATGATGTTGTTATTCTACAATATCTTAAAGGAAAATATACATTAGAAAAAATATAAGAGTAAAGGTAAATAAAATAATAAACAAAAAATATAAGAAATATGAACTAAATCTGAATAATTAAAATATAAAAAATCTGAAAGAACACTATATGTATAAAGTATAAAATATAAATTAAAATTGGGAGGAAAACAAACATTTCGAATTAATAAAATAGCTTTGTCTTATATAGTGAGGCGGAAGAAAATTCAAAGTTTCTAAAGAGAACTATTTTCCTTAATTTGTTGCAAAATCTTCAACATAAAATAATATTAATTTTGGAAGCTTGTAAGATAATTTTAATAAAAAAATGCTTGATATATATTTTAGAGTATTTTTGGAAAGGATAATTTTAATAAAAAATGCTTAATATATATTTTAGAGTATTTTTGGAAAGATCGTGGATTTGTGTTTTGAAAAGATTGACATTTTTGGTGCTATTTATTAGGAATTTTGCAATGCAAACTTTTTAAAAAAAAGTTTATAATATATTTGTATTAAATATTAATTTTTCAATAATAAGTTTTCTTTTTAATTTTCAAATCGTTTTTTATTTCTATTGATGGTTTGATTTAATACATGATTTAAGCTTTCAATATTATCATCATAAAATCCGTATAAAAAATGAATCATCATATTATCTTCTAACACATGCAATTAAGATGATTATATATAAATAAGTTTTAATATTTTCCTACTCTGAATTTCCAAACACATTATTTTGAGTAATTGATAAAATAAAATTTATAAATGTTTCGATAATTAAATGCATATAAGTAATATAATTAAGTTTAATATTTTAGTTTCCATGCATTGAATTTCCTTAATTATTTCATTATTAACTACCGTTTTCAAACTCATTCACATATTATTCATTTTCCTTAATTCTTCCTTTAATTACGATTTTCCATATATATTAACCAATATTTTTGAAAATTTCCATCGTAGGGTTAAATTTGAATCGCCTTTTAAGTTAAATTAATACTTATTTCGTTTTTCAAAATATACAACACCAATTGCATTTTATGACTTTTATGAAAGATGTTTATTTAACACATGTAAGTAAATCTCGAAAAATTTAAATAGAAACGAAATTTGTAATTTTGAAAAAAATCTTAAACTCTCACATTCTATAATGTACATAAAAGATTAACATCACTATTAATATTTACACTCTATTTTAAAATGACTAATATCTATTTATAAAAATATAGTCTTTTTAAATAATTCAATAATATAAGAAAATCCAATAAAATTAAATATGTAATTTAAATATTTAAATAAAAATTATTAATTAAACTCACACATTCTATAATGCACATAACAATTTTTCGATTTATAATGTGTATTTTTTATTTAGAATGTGTATTATTTAGGTATATTTTTAATGTATGTTTTTATGATAAGATCGAAAGTGGTATAAAATGAAAAACCATTGTTTGACAAATGGGTTAAGAATTATTGATTTATAAAAAATGTTTGACAAGTGAGTTTAAATGGTTCATGATGTATTTGTTTATTTCATAGATGAATTAAATAAATCAAAATTAAATCGAAATTCCAATTCTTTTAGCCAATCAAATCATAACGTTGATGTTAAGAACTCATATATAAGTGACACGTAAACAAATTTCACTTAAGTGTACTTTGATTTAATATATATGAGGACTGTGTCACGTGGTAAAAAGGTGACAAGTCAAAAAGATAATGAAGAAGTTACTACTAAAGTGACTTCTGGATTAGTATATTTAGATATTTATCTTGTGTGAATATCATATTTAAGATTTTGTTTTTTTTTTAATTGAAACAAAAATGAATTAATCGCATAATCTGATTTTGCAATTGACCAGCAAAAGTAAGACCAAGAATTAATAGCAAAAAGAAAGAGAGAGAGAGAGCAAAGAACATCAAACATCTGCTTATGTCCTAAAAGTAAGACATGGAACAAGCAATCTCTAGCTCCCAGTTCAATCTCAGTCCTCTATGATAGAACAGGACAACATTTCCTATATCTCCCAAATAGGATATTTCAGAAAACAAGAATCAATCCTAACATTTACCTATATCTCGGATTATACGAAAAAGTGTCACCTTTGATGATCTTGAGCTCTCTACAATGGTGGTACAGCACATGGACTTTTGAATCTATTGTGTCCACTGATCCTGTTTAGTGTTTTGGTGTCTGGGGATAAATCGATTCCTATATAAGTTTCCTAATCAGCTGGTGTGATGCAAAGCTGACCATGTCCTGGACTGTGCTCCAACGGGTACATAGCTGTGCTTCTCACAAATTTTTGATGTTCTCTCACGGGTTTCCTTAGGTGCGATACCATTGGACGATTGTTTTTGCTTCTCTTCTTTACTATTGAGCACGAAGCTAATGGATCTGCAGATCCTGCTCCAACTCTCCTGAATGTTGGATGGATATTTCTTAGAGAAATGATAAGTTTCTGCAAGGAAAGAAACTTGAAAATGGTGTTATCGATTACCTTAAGAGTTTCTCTGCTGCAATTCTCGCAGATTTTATTGTATTGCGGCTTGGCACCCATTTCACGACTCGGTTTGGATCAGCTCTCATGGGAGAGTGTATCTTAATGAGCTGAAAGAATTTGAGAATCAAAAATGTATCAGGACATAATTCAAAACCTAAAAGCTTGAGTGGATCTCTGAACCTATATTATAGGCGAAGGCACATATCACAATGAATCAAGTTGTTATTGCCATCTACCACATGATTTAACTTAACTATTACTGCATAACTGGGTTCCACCATTGCAACTAACTGTATTTCTGATGAATAATGAAGAAAAATAAAGACTTACACCCAAGCATTCCATCATCTGATAGTAAGCTCTACCATGCAAAGGAGTATGTCCTTGTCGCGATTCTGAAAAATATCTGGTCCTGAGCGAATATTACAAGAGATTGGTCAGAAGTAAACATTGCTGATAAATAGACAGCTAAAAATAAACATGACTGATAGATAAACAGCTAAAACAAAATAAAATCATGTAGACTTTATACCATTCTTTATAACCAGGGTCTACAGTGAACCCATACATATCCACTGAATCACACGTCGAGAGAGCAAATTCAAGAGCCTTGAGTCCAGTTCCTTTGGCTGCTGAGCCAAATGAAGCACCCAACATTAAGTATACAGGATTTTTTATTGGGACTTCCTGCAGAAAAAGAAAATTCTTCAAATGAGTACGACAGACGAGGAACAGATTATAAATATTCATAACCAAACTGTACGGTATATTAAGTGAATAGTGCACAAACCCGAATCATCTTGTTCATAATATCGTGTATTGTTGTTTTTATTAGTAGGACCTCCTGCTTCTTTTCTGCATGATTTAAAAGGATCAGATATGCAACACAAACAAATAAATAGAAATAGAAAAACAATGGTGATGATAACCATGTAGGAGCAAAAAACAAGAAAACAGTTATTGTCTCGTACCATCCAACTCCACGACTTTGTCAAGGGCTTTTGCTGATCCTCGATTGAGAAGACGAAATGTACTTTTCTCTCCCACGTATTCCTTGTAGTTCTGCAAAAAGATATTCCAAAAACAAGAAAGAAGTTAAGTGAGACTACAAGGGGAACAAAACAATTGGAAATTATATAAAGAACGCATAACTAACCTCAATTGGGGCACCGTTTTCTCTAATAACCGCATCATAAGTATCTATCTCCTTCCCGAACTTTGTTTTTAAAAGATCACCAGAGTTCCCAATAACAGCACATCGCTCAAACTGCCGGGGAAAATATGGTGGTGTTTCAGGAAGCACCAACGAAAGCTTCTCGATACATAACGATTTATTCTGGCAATGATTGCTGCACCAGAGTGTGAGTTTCAGTACGGCTAAGACGACAACACATCCTTTTACACTATTACAATATACTATACTTGAGACCTATCAATTCTAGCTAGGTTTGAACTTTTGACTATGGGAAAAAGATAATAGTATTAATACCAATTATCGTGCACTTCAACCCTCATCTTATGTCAGTTAATACTTACAGTTGTATTCCTTTATTGATTCTGCGCCATGCGTAATCCTCCCATCCATTTGGTAATGCATCAATGTATTCCTTGGTGAGGATCGTAGAGCTATTCCTGACCTGGTCAACCAATATTTTAATAAACCCATCACTGTCAAGACAAAAACAGATGATTGCATGAACTGAAAGTTTGGAGAGATAATAAGAACTGCAACACTCACTTGTTCCCATGTAGCAACTGCTTCGCACAAGTCAAACTCATAAGACAGTCCTTCAAGTTCTCCAGACTTAGGATCTTTCTGTTATTGGGAATCAACCCAAGAAAAGAAACAAAGTAGAGTGCAACTATTCAATATAACATTTTTCTAGACAATGATTATGACAAGCTTAGCTCTTGCCTATGTCTATAACTAGATATCAGACCGAGATCAATCAATATTAACAAGATAGAATTTACCCATTTGGGTACAGTATCCCTAGGGAAGTTTATTGTGACTTTGCAATAATCTCTACCAGTAGCAGCTTGTAGCCCCAAGCCATTTGCTCTCTGAAACATTCAAAATAGATTCACGCTAAGCACATGCTATTTCCATATAATGTAAAACAAAAACTTAAGAGTTTCCATTACAGAACAAGAAACAGGAGATTTAATTTTTGCATCATTGGTCTAAGACTAGGCCTAAGCAACACGGAGTCTAAGCGTCCACAGATTCCGGTTAGAATTGATTCCAGCTCTATACAGTGCACACTATATTGTATCAGTTCTAAGCAACAAATCTCCAGATTCGAAAGCAAGATTTAATGAGTAAAGCGATTCGGAAGCGACTGATTCCCATTGAAAACAAGCGCAAACATAGATCTCTAAACTGGATTTTACTTACTACGCACTTCTGGAATTCGTTCTGCAGGGACTGCAACGCCTCTAAATCTTCATTGCTAAACCGATTAGACTCGTCTAAACCCACGGAATCATCTTCTTCATCATTAGTCATCTCCATACTTGAGAAGATCACGAACACAAAAACTAAACAAACATCGACGACGAAGGAGTGTATACTTACAGAGATTTGAGACGCCGATAAAGTAGATGAAAACAGCAGAGATTCCAGTAGTTAAAGCTAACAGGAATATCAGTTGCAAGAGCTTCATCGGTTCTCCTTATAGCTTCGATTTTTTCTTCAGGAGACGATCTGAAATTTCTTCATCTTCCAAAGTAAATTACGAGAAAGTTTTAGATCCGCGTGCGAGTTCTATGACACAATGCAGCGTGTAGTTCCAGTTCTGAAGAATCAGACGGCACGCAGTTTGTTTATGAAACGAAACGCTGCGTAGTTTTTACAGATTCGTTAAAAAGACATTTATCAGACCACACGGATCAGCATTTGACTGCCGGGCCCCACAGGCCACGGTGAGTAACGGTGTCGTTTCGAGTGTCTCTATTGTTTCAACACCTTTTCTCCAAATCTCACCGAACTTTTTTTCCTTCCGTTTTCTTTCTTGAGAAAATCTTTGCTTTTTCTCGAGAAATTTCTTTTTTCCTCCTTCGTGCTCGCTTTTCATCCCGCTAACTAGTAGTTTTGACGGCCAGAACTGATGGATCGGAGGAGTGTTGGTAGCCCAGTGTATGGTCGACAGTGGAACGAATCACCAAACGGTACGGAATCGACGTCGCCGGCGATGTCTCCTGCTCACCGCAAGCAGCTCGGAGGTGTAGGTGGTTTCTCCGCCGTCAAGCGTACTCAGAACGTAGCTGCCAAAGCAGCGGCCCAGCGACTTGCTCAAGTCATGGCGTTGCAGAACAAAGACAACGGGGAAGAAGATGAGGAGGATGAAGATGAAGATCTAAGCCTCAGATTTGCATCTCCTTCTTTAAAACCTGCTCGTCATGCACCTTCTTCTGTGTCTTCCACTGGAAGCAATAGCAGCAACGGAAACAGCCATTTGCCGGCTGTTTCCTTCGCTCCCCGCACTAGATCGCCGTCGCCTGCGGTGAGTTCGGTGTTATAGCTTCTAGAATTAGCTCAGATCAGCTTAAATTGATTTGATTATGTTTATAGCTGCGGTGAATTTGGTTGTTAAGTGCTAATTGGATTCTTTTTTTGTTGCTTTAATTAGTTAGGTAGGAACTTTGCCGAGCAAGTGCGTTCTGTTTCGGCTGGAAGACCGTCCATGTCGGCTAGATCCACGGCTCCTACTTCGACTTCGAATCTAATTCCCCCAAGCAGGGCGTCTGTGAAAGCTCTGAATTCTATTCCTCCGCTTGATCCTCCGACTAGGAACAGAGATAAAAGGTGAGAATATGATGTTGGCTTTCCAGTTTGAAGTTCTTAAGAATTGGTAGACAAGGGAACATGTGACATAGAGGAGTATGACAGGACCAGTTTGGTTAAGTCTTTGGAATTGGTATATGATATGTTTTGTCCTCAAATCCTGATAACAAAGCTTGCTATAAAAGTTCACGAGACATGGGAAGTGAATGATGTCCTTGGTCGGAGAGAGAGAGTGATTGTAGCTGGTTTCTTGTTACTTCTAATTCCAGATATTTTAATGCTTTCAGGCTTTTAGCTGATTTACCATCAGTGAATTCAAAAGAAAAGGGTGATCAACGGGAAGCTTCAGCTCTTCGTGATGAAGTATGTGATGGTTTCTTTTAACCTTCGAGGGTATCTGGTCAATATACCTTGTATTCACATTTTTTTAAGTTATAGTCAAATCAGAATTGGTCATAAAGATTGACTTTGTTTGATTCAATTTTAACTGCAGCTGGATATGCTACAAGAGGAGAATGAGATTGTACTGGAGAAGGTTCGATGTCTGTCATGGAAGCTTACTTTTAAATAAAATAAAAAGTCTCTTCACCTCCGCTGTGGATAACATCTTTATTGATTACAGCTTCGTCGTGCAGAAGAAAAAAGGGTGGAAGCAGAAGACAGGGCTAAGGAGCTCGAGAAACAGGTTTCTGAACCATTTCCCTCGAGTCCTCAGTTTTGTTTACTGGTGTTGCTTATTGAATTGCTGACAGAAAGATACTCCACAAGTGACACTTGACAGTATTTGTAAAACTCATATCAGCTATCATTGTCTTAATGTCTTTTTGACGCAGTCTCCTGCCTTGCTACTTTAGTTGCATCTTTAGGTTTGTTTTAAGGACGAATGTAAGTACGTACCATTCTGTCAGTTCATGACAGTCCAGGTGGAGATGCTGAGTGTATACAAAAGCTATTAACTTATACTCTGACTAATATTTAATATACAAGTTTAGTGAGAATGTAGGTTTTAGTGCAGACTATTTTTAGATCAACACGTATACAAATGGACTTTTTTCTTCTTATTTGTCTAGCACATGCAGATTCAGTGATTTTATGTTTGTTAAAGATTAAATTCAAATCACATGTATTAGGGGTTGCACAAAGTTTCACTGGTTTTTTTTTTGTCCCCTAAAGGTTGCTTCACTTGGAGAAGGAGTGTCTCTGGAGGCAAAATTGTTAAGCAGGTGGGAGCCTTTGTCTTCTTCTTCTCTTTGTCTTCCTCTTTTCCAGAATAATTGGTGGTAGTTATGAAATGATCGCCCATGTTGAATTGTGACTTTCTACAGGAAGGAAGCAGCATTGCGCCAAAGAGAGGTTAGTGCGAACAGGAATATTGTGACTTACTCTTTTCTCTTTTTTCTAGTTTCTTCACCATTCTGATCCCATATCAAAGTCGTAGATGTACACTTTATTTAAAACATACAATCTAAGCTGTTCAGAATAATTACAGGCTGCTCTAAATGCTGCTAAACAGAAAAAGAGTGGGAAGGATGAGGAAATTGTTTCCCTACGTTCAGAACTTGAGGTAAGGTACCTTGATGTACTGATTTCTGCTAGACTTACCGCTTTATTTTCATGATGAATCACTGTGGTATTTTCTCTGCTCTTCTCAGAGCTTGAAAGATGAGGTTGCAGTTGCTGCAGAACGACTTCAAGAAACAGAGTCTGAAGCAAGGTCTCTTCGTACAATGACTCAGCGAATGATTTTAACACAGGATGAAATGGTTTGTTGATAAAGCTTGTGTCTCGTTATCTACCAAGTATTTATAAGTTTCTAAAGTTATGAATTATTGAATCATCCTAGGAAGAAGTAGTCTTGAAGAGATGCTGGCTTGCCCGTTATTGGGGGTTGGCCGTGGAACATGGTAGGTGATTTATCCATTCCTAAACAAAGGAGTTTATATTCAGAACTAAAGAACACGCTCATGATACATTTTTTATTTTCCTCCTATAGTAATTCAAGGCACATACTTGTGGTATTTATACATCAAGTTCACTGATATTTGCTTTTCCATTTGGTGTCCTTCTGTAGGCATTTGTGCGGACATAGCATCATCCAGGCATGAGCACTGGTCAGCGTTGGCTCCTCTTCCATTTGAGCTTGTCATCTCTGCAGCGCAGAAGGCCAAGGAGTTATCTTCTGATAAAGGTTCGGCTAATATCTGCTATAGTTAAATATGTTTAAGCTTTCCTTGCGTACTACCGTTCACAAAAAAAAAAGTTTAATGACCAGCATATGTAATTGTGCAGGTGGGAATGATCAGAGTAAGGCTGCTAGAGATTTGAGTGATCTAACTGGGGAAGGAAATATTGAAAGTATGCTTTCAGTTGAGATGGGTTTGAGAGAGCTAGCATCATTAAAGGTGTCCTGTGTCCATTCTTATTTCTAAGTTACCTATAAGTGTTGTTCTTACGCATATATCTCCAAGGACATCTTCAAATACTCCTCTCTTTTGATATTCAGGTTGAGGATGCTGTTATGCTTGCATTTGCCCAGCAGAGAAAACCGAGTTTGGTTCGTCAAACTGTTTCTGGTATGCATGTAATTGCGAATTTACAACACCAGGCTAATTCACAATGAGAATGCTTTACTTGTTGGTGCTTCTTGGTTTAACGAAGTATGATTACATTCTAGATCTGCTTCGAAAAGGATTATGTACTCATTTATGTTCTCTTAGTAATTAATGCAATTAATTTGTGGCATCCTCAACAACTGAAAAGCAAATGTTAACCATTTTTTCCCTCTATCTTACAGATTCCAAAGGTCATGGAGAATCAAGATTCGTAGAAGCATACGGTAAGGGAAACAGTCTCTCTAAACCTAAGAGAGAGGAACGTCATTTCCTTTCTTTCTTTCCTTTTTCTCGTTTACGACCCCAATGTAGATTGGATTTGTGCAAGGGCTGCTGATAGTGCAGACACATCCCCTTGGTCGTTGACATAGTGCATGAGTTGTTGATTTTGCTATATGAAAACAAAGAACCTGAAAAGCTCTTGACCTGGTTAGAAATTTTAAAAAAAAACGGCAATGCCACCTACCTGAAAGGGGTCTTCTGTAGTTTTGAATTTTACCTTTGCGCTATATATAGTTTCATCATACTGTTGATGTCATCAGAAATATCATGAAACTCTTGACAACTTTCTCGTGTTGTTTTAAAATGCAGAACTGGGTGAAGCAGAACAAGAAGATGTTGCCTTTAAGCAGGTATTTTCAAATCGTCACATACACTGGCCTTGGATTTACTTGTTTTTGAAACACCACAAACTATATTCTCCGTCTTGCATGCCTTTTTCTCATTATCAGTTACGAGATATGGCTATACCGATAGTAGTTGATTCCAAGATCTATACAGCTGGATCTTGATTTTAGTTTTGCCTCTTAACTAGAAAAATGATGTAGAGCTACATAACTGACAAACTCCAAACAGTGTAGATCTTTGCTTATGAGTTTCAAAATCAAAATAATAGTTGTGATTGCTACAAAATAACATAAATGCAGGCATGGCTGATGTACTTCTGGGGCAGAGCTAAGTTACAGGGTGTGGAAGAAGACGTTGCAGAGGAACGTGTACAGTTATGGATCAGCCGTAGCAGCAGCGGGAAATCTCCAACTTCTCACGATTCCTTGGATGGTAAAAATTTAGATTTCTTCTTTTTTTGGTGCTTTAAACTAAGTTGTTATCACATTATGCTTTTGTCTGTCTTCAGTGGAAAGAGGTTTAATAGAGCTAAGGAAACTGGGAATAGAGCAACAGTTATGGGAAGCTTGTCGGAGAGGAATCGATCAGCTTCATTCTCACGATCTTGATGCTGATGATTCATAGTAAAACGTTTTTTCACCTCTTATAATTTGATAGATGAAGTTTTCGTTTTTGTATATTTATATCGTCATGTAAGTTTCACGAAGAATCTATGTGCAAAAGTTCTAGCCACCACAATGGTGGAGTAGAGAAAGTAAGATAAAGGCTTTTTTTGCTATCGTCTCCACTTCCATTAATGAGTCTTGTAAGTTGAGCATTGTCTCCTTCAAAAAGCAGACATTTCTCCTTCCATTTGCCCCATTTGATTTGTAGAAAACTCATAGCTGCAGCTTGTTATGGCGTCGATACTGAATCTAACTTACCACTTCCCCATTATGATCTCGAAAAATCTATCTGACACTTGTTTAAAGAGTGTGATCTGTAACTTTTATCGATATTACCAATGAGGCAGAGACTCTCCCATTGACTGCATCCTATGACCACATAAATGGAATGTTATTCGAGCCGAATGTCTCCCCCTTCCTTAGCTGCGATGACTGGTTTAGTTATATCCTCTGTCACATGACCCAATTGCTTGTTGAAGATGAATTTATTTGGCGATTTCCAAATGATCTAGACAATCCCACATGGCAAGATATGATCAAATATGGTGCTTAAAGATTGAAGAAGAAAATCAATTTAGCTTGACAATGACACGATATAAGCACAAAGTTGTTGAAAGAATTTGTAAACCAGATGTATAAATATATGCTTCTGAAGGCATGCCTTGGGCTTGCTCCAATAAGCTGAATATATCTACATTTTACGCTTGTTTATAGAGAATTTTTTGTCAACTACATCAAGTATAGCATAATACTACATGATTACACATCCTCATGTATTAGTTTTGCACACTGACATGCAGTTAATATATATTATCATGGTACAAACAATAAATCTCGATTAGTTGTATGTTTTCTAGTATAAATTCCCAAAGAAAAACAGTCGTTGAGATGGTAAAAAACTAGATTTGGGATTAAGAGCATGAGCATTAGGGGGTTCTTGGTGAGTTTCTCAACATTAAAATAGTGGTAAAAATTAAAAAAAGTAGGAGAGAGGTAGATGAGAGTTTCTCTATAAGAGCATGTTTATTGCTAAGAACCCCTAAAGGGTTCTTAGCTAATTTTAAATTAATAAAATAATGCTAAAAACCCCTAATGGGTTCTTAGCTTTTTTTTTGCGGTTATTGCAAGAACCCCAAATGGATTCTAAAAACCGGGTTTTAAAATTTTAAACGGATCCGAAACAGATCCGAAACCCGAAATATTTTCGGTTACCCGTTCGATTTCGGTTCGGTTTGGTTCTTTTTGTTTTGGATATTTTCGGATATTTTCGTGTATTTTTGGGTATACTTTTGGGTATCTTGAGTTTGGATCGGGATATTTTAAACGGATCCGAAACCCGAAAAATCGTAAATGGATCCGTAATGAATCCAAAAATCGAAAAACAAAAAAAAACGGATATGGAATAGATCCGAAACCCGAAATATTTTCGGTTACCCGTTCGATTTCGGTTCGGTTCTTTCTGTTTCGGATATTTTCGGGTATTTTTGGGTATATTTTTGGGTATCTTGGATTCGGATCGGGATATTTTAAACGGATCCGAAACCGATCTGAAATCCGAAAAATCGTAAACGGATCCGTAACGGATCCAAAAACTAAAAAACAAAAAAAACGGATTTGAAACGGATCCGAAATTGTTCTGACCAAAAAAAAAACCTAAGAACCCGGTCTAAGAGCTGATTCTTAATTAGGAAACTTAAGAATCTGCTCTTAGCCATCACCATTTATTTTTATTTTTTTAATTAAAAAAATACTAAGAACCCTATCTAAGAGCCCCCAATAAACATGCTCTAAGAAACTTGGGTTTCTCATTTGAGAAACTCAAGTTTCTTATGGAGAAACTCTCCACATATTTGTCTTCTTTTTATTGGTTGAATGAAATTTAAATAAGTTAAATTATTTTAATAATTATATTTATTATTATTATAATGGTAAGAGACTCTTGTGAGTCTCTTACCAATGCTGATGCTCTAATGAACTTAAAGTTTAAGAAAAATGGGTTAGAGAGAGAGAGAATTTTCTCTCAAACCTTTTCTAAGTTCAACTTTCAAAAACCTTCCCAAACTAGATAGTTTTTTCAAAATTTCCCTAGGATTCTCTACCATGTCAACTTCACCTACCTTTCCTTACCCATTTTAGAAGTCTTCCCTGTCAAAGCATTTTGTTTTGACACTAGCCAGCCAAGAACCTTTCTCTGCTCCTACACCTCTCTTGCTTCTCCCTATATCACCTCTCTGTCTCGCATCCTTCTTCTCACGCCATCCCCTGTGTTTCTCTGCTTTTCTTGTTTCCAAATTTTCTTTGCTTTTCTCTCTATTTCCCTCGGCTTTTCTCTCTCCATTGTTGTTGTTGTTTGTAGTCAAGACCCCTTGCTCGACATAGTTTCGAGCCCTGAAAGTCATGTAACCGCCTCTAGTGTGGCTCTGGAACGTGCTCTCTCTAAGTCCTTAGTTGACTACACCACTGTTTATTTTAGCACCATGGCTAACCGTCAAAGCTCAAGACCCACCCCTAGCTGGTGGAAACCAAGTCCACCAAGACAACAAGACAAGAAGAAGGAAGCTTCAAAGATACCGGTGCTCACAAACCAACATGTTGAAGATGATGAAGAGAAGCTAGTCATAATAAAGAGTTTTGATTATTCAAAAAGACTTGAAAAGGTTAAATTATCACTGATGGGTAAAGCATTCCACGATGGCAGAAACATAAATGCCATCCTCTCCCTTATGCTAAGTGAACGGGTGTGGGATATTGAAGGACGTGTGCGTGGACTTAACTTAGGACGTGGGCGATTTCATTTTGATTTCGACTCCGAGGAAGACCTCTTAAAAGTCATGCGCCGAATACCTTACCACATCAACTTGTGGTCTTTCTCCCTTGAAAGGTGGAAGCCGACAACAACAACAGATTATCCGAACACCATAACTTTTTGGATATCCATCTCCAGTGTACCAACATTGTTCTGGATGGACCAAACCTTTAAGGACCTGGCAGAAGCTCTCAAACAGTTCGTATCGGCTGATGCGGACCATGCTCGGATGCAGGTTACCATTGATGCAACCAAACCTCTAACTTTTAAAGCCAAAGAACAGTTCCCGACTGGGGAAACTACCTTAGTAGAATTCTCTTATGAGAAACTCTACAAGTATTGTTTCTCCTGTTGGTTGATTTCCCACGATGAGAATACCTGCCCACTATTATCGGAGGAGCAAAAAGCGCTAAACAAAGCTGAGCGCCGAATCAAAGCAGAAAAGGCAGCTCTCTTGGAGAAACAAGCTGCTCGGACACAATCTCCATCTAAAGACCTTAAGCGCTTACGGAGTCTGGAACAAGCTCGTGATACTACGGCCAGAACCCGTACTGTCCCAACTCAAGACAACAGATCTTCTCGAAGATCCCTGCACCAAGAGGAGATGACATCGAAAGACATGGATGTAAAAGTACCGGTTTGGTAGCGCATTCACAGATAACATATTCCTACCATTCCACGCACCAGAGCGAGTCCTCATCTTTCATCAACTGAACACTGCCAGCAAAGGGATTATCAAGACCAAAGCTTTCACGATTGGCGTCCCAAACACGATGTGAACCAACAAAGTCACCATCCGCAAGCTGAAAGAAGAGATGGAAGATCTCTACGGAGATCATCTCCTGAAACCTGCCACCATCGTAGATCTCTGCCGCAACAGCACCCGAAAATCAACCATAGCAGCCACGGGTGATCGTCAAGATCTAGCAAGAGGAAACTGCTCCTCAGTCTCTTAAACCCGTTTTAGACAAAGGGAAAGCAGTAGCCATAACACCCATCTTCGATGGCACCTCAATAGAAGTGGGATCTGGATCAAGAGCAAAAACCTCTCCGCCTCGATGTGTACATAACAAAGATAAGGAAAAAGGAGCTGAGCCACGACCAGAGGTTAAAATCGGCGAGAGGAAGGAAGAAGGATCCGACTCAGAAGAGACTACCCCTCCACCAATTGGTGATGTACTTGTTGAGGATCCGCTAATTGGCGATGAATCTCTAACCAATAAGCCGATCTCCGCCACTACCAAGGAAGATGCGGTCGACCAGTCTACACAGTTTGGAGTTCTGATGCGATCCCAAACACTAGATGACTAGGAACAGATGTTGAAAGAATAGGACCTGGAGAACCTCAAAGATCCACAGGTCATGGCGAAAGCGGAGGCTAAATCATACGAGCATTTGCGACATGAACTACTTGACAAGAATCTTATCATGGAGGATGATTTGCTGGGGGATGAGATGGCGAAACAGGAGCCGACGCAATACAGTGCCAAGCACACAATCTCAAAGGTTCTAAAACCAGTGTCGCAAAACCAAGATCCCCTCTCTCATCTCCATCTCCGGTGAGAAAACCACCACATCAATCACCGTCGAGAATCCGTCTGCCCAAGGAGAGAGTCAATGTTCAAGTGGACCAAGGAATAGGATTGGAAGTGGGCTTGAATTTGTCTAAGGCCCAAGGAAAAGAAAGAAAAAAGTCTGGAAAAATCGTGAAGAACCCCCTAAATTGCTAGTCTTGGACTTGAAAGGAAAAGCCCAGAAAAGTCCAAAAGTTGGCTTAGGAGTTGCATCGAAGAAAATGAAAACACTTAGAGGTCGGCTGTCACCAAAATCGGCCCCAAAACAAGCTCAGAGAAAAGAAGAAAAGAAGGTGAAAAGTATGAAAAAATTGGTGTTCCCTCGAAGTGAGGCAGCTTCGTCGTTCAAGATTTCAACAAATTCTATTGGAGAAGGTTTGATGGGTTTCCAAGACCCATCCAACCTTCCCGGATGAGGATCTTAGCTTGGAACGTTCAAGGGGTGGGATCAAAGACTACCTCCCGCCGATTGGAGGAAATGTGCCGTTTGTATTCCCCATGTTTCGTTTTTCTTTCGGAGACAAAAAGAAGTCAGATGGTTTTGCAAGATCTTAAAGCTTCCTTAGGTTTTGATAGTTTGATCACTGTTGACCCTGATGGGCTAAGTGGGGGTCTTGCTTTGTTTTTTTTCTAGTGAATTCCCTGTAATAGTTTTATGTATGAACAATCGAGTTATTGATATTGAAACTATTATTGATGGTAACCATGTTTTTATTTCATTTGTGTATGGAGATATGGCGGTTGATTGCCGAGGAAATGTTTGGGAAAGAATAACCCGAACATCTACTAATAGATTTGGTGCTTGGTTCACTGTGGGAGACTTTAACGAAATTACTGGAAACAACGAAAAAGAAGGTGGTAAATGTATATCAGAGGCATCGTTCCTCCCTTTTAGAGATATGATACAATGTTGTGGATTTATCGATATACCCTACAAAGGAAACCCATTGTCTTGGGCAGAGCGGCAAAAAAACGGCATGATTAAATGTCGTTTAGATATAGCTATGAGGAATGAAGATTGACATCAAATCTTCCCCCACACTTATGTGAAATATCTAAAAATGTGGGAATCAGATCATAGATCGCTCCTTACTACTGTTCAAAAGATCCCCCCCCCCCAAAATTTGGGAGGAATTTTAAATTCGACAAACGCTGGATAGGAAAACCTGGGTTAAAAGAAGCTATCGCACGAGGGTGGAAACCTACAAAACGAAATGGAAAAAGAAGCTTCTCGAAGCTAATCCGCGCTTGTAGAAGTGAGATAGCAACCTCGAAGAAAGTAACTAAGTCCAACTCGGAGAAGCTAATTGAAGAACTCCAAGATAGCATTGATAAAGCTCAACCAGATGAAAATGTTGATCCATAGACCCTTATGGAGCTAAACAAGAAACTCGGGCTAGCATACTTGGAAGAAGAAATTTACTGGAAGTAAAAAACAGAGCAACTGGTTAAAAAAGGGCGATAGAGATACCAAATTCTTCCATGTCTCGACAAAACAAAGAAGAGCCCGAAACCGCATACTAGGATTACTCGACCAGGAGAGAGAATGGATTGATAATGGGGAGGGCATTGAAAAATTAGCTGAAGATTACTTCAAAACCCTTTACTCGTCTACGAACCCGCACAATTTCGAAAACGTTCTGGAAGAGATCCTCGTGTCTGTTACGGAAGAGATGAATGCTAACCTAACTCGAGTATTCTCAGATGATGAAATCAAAAGAGCTTTATTCTCTATAGGCCCTGAGAAAGCGTCTGGACCAGATGGTTTGACTGCGTTGTTTTATCAGTCTTGTTGGGATATAATCGGCAAGGAGCTTATTGATCTTGTCAGGAATTTCCATAAAACAGGCTTTTTTAGAAAGAATTAAATGAGACCAATATTTTCCTCATCCCTAAGTCCAATCGACCATGAGAGATGACAGGCTTCAGACCTATTAGCTTTTGTAATGTGAGTTACAAATTGATCTCGAAGATTCTTAGTGTCAGAATGAAAAAATCCTACCAAGTATCATCTCTGAAACGCTTTCTGCCTTTGTTGCGGGAAGACTTATCACGGATAATGTCTTAATCGCCCAGGAGAATTTCCACGCACTACGCTTCAACCCAGATTGCAGGAAAAAATTCATGGCTATCAAAATGGACATGAGTAAAGCCTATGACAGGGTGAAATGGAAATTCCTAGAGGCACTTATGCTCAAGATGGGATTCTCGCCTAAATGGGTAGGATGGATCATGTTCTATATATCATCAGTATCGTGTAAGATACTCAATGGAGCCCCGAAAGGAAATATATTCCCTACTTGTGGGATTCGCCAGGATGACCTGATATCCCCTTACCTCTTCATAATATGCACGGAAGCTCTTATAGCACAACTCTGGGATGCTAAATGGCATGAGAGGATCCAAGGCATCCAAATCTCCCGGGCGATCCCCTCAATATCACATCTCCTCTTTGCAGATGATAGCCTCTTCTTTTGTAAGGCTAATGAAGCTCAAGGAAAAGCAGTCGTTGATATTATCCGCCAATATGGCGAAGCGTCATGGCAATCAATAAACATCTCAAAATCCTGTGTAATCTTTAGTGCTGATGTTTCCACTTCAGAAAGAGCAAAAATAAGGGAAGTCATGGGGATACATCAAGAAGGCGGAATTGGGACCTACCTCGGCGTGCCTGAAAAGATCCATGGCTCAAAAGCCCAAGTTTTTGCTTTCGTCAGAGATCGGCTCCAAACAAGGATTAACTCGTGGTCGGCGAAATTTCTCTCAAAAGCTGGAAAGGAAGTACTAATAAAATTTGTAGTCCAAGCCCTCCCGACATATGTTATGTCATGTTTCCTTCTCCCAAAAGCTATCTGCACAAAACTCAGTAGCGCTATAGCCAAATTCTGGTGGAGCTCCAAAGCAGATAGTCGCGGTATTCACTGGAAATCTTGGGACAAATTATGCACTCAACTCGCACAAGGCAGATTAGGATTCAGAACTTTTGAGGAATTTAACTTGCCTTGTTGGCAAAACAATTATGGCGCCTTATTAGATTTCCGAATTCCCTTATAAGTAGGGTTCTCGTGGCCGATATTTCAAATATTGTAGCCCTATGGAGTTCCAATCATCAAACCGACCATCATATGGTTGGAGAAGTATTATGGCGGCAAAACCCCTGCTTTGCAGAAAAAATTGGATATGGATGACTACCAATGTGTGGAATGAGCCTTGGATCCCTAACATCCCAGCTCGAATCCCGAAAGGTGTATCCGAAGAAAGAGACCCACACCTATATGTCAATGACTTAATAGATGAAGATACAAAAGCATGGAAAGAAGACCGCCTTCGTGAACTGTTTAATACAAAAGATATTCCTCAGATTTTAAGCATTTGGCCATCAAAGAGTTATCTAAGCAACAGATATAGCTGGTCATATACAAAGTCAGGGAACTACACTGTCCGCTCAGGATATTAGGCTGCGAGAGAAATATCTCGTCTTGCTTGTGACCCCCCTTTTCAGGGACCTTCAGTGGATACACTGGCGGCACATGCATGGAAGCTTAAAACCACACGAAAACTCAAGCATTTCGTGTGGCAATGTCTAACCGGTTGTCTGGCTACATGCCAAAGCTTACTCTCGAGGCATATAGGTGTCGAGGCATCGTGCCCTATTTGTGGTGCGAAGGAGGCAACAATTAATCACGCTCTATTCGAATGCACTCCTGCGCGCCAAACCTGAGCTTTGGCTCCCATTCCCTCAGCACCAGCCCTATTTCCTCGGACTTCCATTTATAGTAACTTTGACTATCTATTTTGGAAGGTCAAGGAAATAGGAGTAGCTGAGGAGTCCATTCGAATCTTCCTCTGGATCTTGTGGTTTATCATGAAGGCGAGAAACACGTTAATCTTTGAATCCAAAAAGGAAAATGCCCAGGACATAGTTCTTCATGCCATCCATGAAGCTAATACGTGGTGGAGCGGTAACTACCCTGAAGAGCCCGAGTCACATCCAGAAAGTAACCCTCAGATGCCTCCACAGGAGAAAGCTCATACGTTTCCAGGGCTGATTTGCTTCATAGATGGATCCTGGAAATTGGAAGAAACTTTTTGTGGCCTCGGATGGAACCTAAAAGAAAACGACATCTTTCGAAGGAATGAATATAAAAGTATACGCCATACGCAGTCCCCGGTGCATACGGAACTAGAAGCACTTCTTTGGGCAATGGAGAATATGATTTCAACATCAACAACTGAGATTGCCTTTGCCACAGATTGCATGCAGTTGGTATCGATGGTTACTACTCCCTCGGATTGGCCAACCTTTGCAGCCGAGCTGAATGACTTCGCTAAGCTAAGGGGCTTGTTCCCAAACTTTAGCATTTTCTATATTACTCGTTCTTTTAATTGTGTAGGCGGATAATCTTGCTAAAAAAGCAAGATTAAATGGTAATTTGTTACCCATGTAAACAACTTGGTTCTTTATCGGCTTTCTCCAACGGAAAGTTTGTTACCAGCTTAATAAAATGGGTTTTCGAGGAAAAAAAACAATAAATCTCGATTTTATTGACTCAAATCGTAATATCGGGCAAAACTGACTTTTTCAAACTTTAAACATGATTATTCAATTGATACAAAATTAACCGTTAAACTGACACTTAAGAACACTTCCGTAAAAAAGAATCAACCCTATTAAACATACTAAATGAATTGGTTTCAAGTTCCAAAATTTTGTTTTTGTTTCAATATTTCGGTTATACTCACTTTGTATCAGAATAATTGATCTTTAAGAATATTACATATAGATTAAGAAAAAAATTAATTTTTGTGTTTTTCTAAAATAAAACATCATTTATTATCTGCTTAAACATATTTCAAGGTTAAATTAATAGTTTAGATAATGACGTCTTTTGCCTAAAGAGGCGACTAAAGAGACGATCATAACTTCTCAGAACAGTTTTTCTTTATATCTCCGGTGGCTCTGGCAGTCGGTTTCCGTTTAGTTTCTTTTGCCTTTCCACAGTATTATTACAGTTTGTTTTGATGTCGTTGGTGACATCTCTTTTCCGATCTGGGCATATATCAGATTGGCGTCTTCCGCCACAGATCTTGGTCGTTCTGTCACACCATAAAGTGCTTCAGGCTCTTCTGCTTATGGAACACGTCGAGACATCAATAAAAAGGGTAGAATGGAGTTTGGACTGGTTCCATGGCGACGTCTTTCTTTCTTTATGGGAGTGCGTATTTCCGGCATCAATCGTCGGCGTTTGTTCGTGGTCTATGAGACACCGTGGCTTTCTTCATCCGATGCAATTAACCGGAGAAGCAATTTATTATGGAACAACAAAATGAGGCTATAAACCACCATGGCCTGGTGACAAGACTAAGACGCTATATTACCATGTCCCAAACGTGAGACTCTTTAGTTCCGGCAATTTGAAGATATGCCTTACCGCAGTACTAACTGAAGTCATGAATCATGCTTTGACTCTAGGCGTGTCTTTTCTCCATTTATATCCTTCGATAATTCTAAGATATAGTTATGCTGTTGGAGCTCTCTTGTGTTATGAGTATTTTCATAATCTAATTGTGAAGGATATTCTACTGTCAATTGATGGTGCGACATTCAGTCGGGATTATAGGAAGGTTGAAATAGACGATAAAACTAAGTGGAATCATGTTGAGGTCTGAATTTTATTCCAAGACTCTGATACGGACTAATTGGTGTCAGAAAGTCACAATTTCAGAACTAGTACAAGATGCATTGGGTTTTTCTGATACATTCAAGAGAAAGCCTCCGGAAAATAAACAAACGATTTGTATCGGAGAAAGAAGGGATTTGAAGAAACAATTCTCCTTTTTACTTTTTTCAGTAAATAGCTCACATAGTAGCTTGTGCAATAATTTGTTTTCTTTAATTCCATATGATCTTAACAATGTATCTTTGATTTGATTCAATGGAATATAGTCGTAAAAAAAATAATCATATTTCAAGGTTTTGTTTGATACGGAGAGAGAGATTAGTAACGGGCGTCGTCGTGGTCGTCCAAAAGAAACAAGAGAGAGATTAGTAACGGGCGTCGTCGTCGTCCCAAGGTAGGTATGACCACGGTTACGGTTACCACGGTTAAGGTTGATTANTTAACCTTAACCATTTAATATACGGTTAAAACGTTTACGGTTAAATACGGTTATGGTTAAACGGTTACGGTTAGGTATGGTTACGGTTATCTGGTAATTAAAATACGGTTAATAATTTTAATTATTATT
>OVAN01000711.1:0-52075 GCA_900406275.1 Anastatica hierochuntica | reverse complement strand
GAAGAAGAAGAAGAAGAAGAAGAAGAAGAAGAAGAAGAAGAAGAAGAGAGAGAGAGTTCTGTTGAAAGGCTGTCTTTGAGCAGCAATGATCAAATTTGGATGTCTTTCTCTTCTTATAAAAAAAACAAAGTTACAAGTCTTCTATCTATTTGCATTTATGCCCCTACAGTTACCTTTATGTTTTGTCTCCTAAAATGACAATTTTACATCACAATTTTTTTTAACTTGTATAATTTATGCTTTAATCAAACAAAAAAAAACAAAGGAAACCATTCATATGAGGTATCTGGATCAGGATTTAGATCTGAGGCTTTAGAATATATGGAGTTCAAGTATTCGCATGAAACTCTGGAAATTTGCAGATCTCTGAATTCAGATATTTTTATATTTTTTTTTTAAGAAGATAAAAATAAAATTTAATTAAAATTTATATAATCAATATATAATTTACAATTTTAAATTTATTTTCGAAAAAAAATTTATTATTATAAATTAATATAATTTATTTTGAATGAATTTGTGGCATGACCAAGAAAAAACAAAAAATTGAGTTGAGTTTTAGAATGGGTGATTTTGCCCAATAACCCAAAAAATACATTAGCAAATATAGCAATACATATTTTCTGAATTAAATTTAAATCAAAATTAACTATGTTTTTACAGTTTTGTCCTCTTTTCTTATTTTTTTATTATTTTTTAAGATATTATTTAATTATTTTAATATAATTTTGTTCACCCCTATTTACGTGTATTGATATATAGGTTCAATGAAATATTGAAAGCAAAAAATTTTCATATACAAAAGTAGATTTTTTTCTATTTGATGTATTTTGAATTTTCCAAAACAAATATATATTTTGTAAATAGTCACTAAGCATTATAATGTACAGAAGATAGTAATACTAGTGGAAGTCCCTTGGTCTAGAGGTCAAAAGTTTAAAGGCTTCTACATCAGGTTTGGGGAACGAATCCCAGAAAATGCAATTTCTTGCAAATTTCAGATGCAAGCTTCAGGAGATTTCAGAGTGTTGCATGCAGAGCTGTTATGTGGTCTCATGTGCGGGGAGATCTTGTCCATCAAAGATGTCGTACATGCAAAACTGCCCATCGTATATTCAGGTGTTACGAGGAGAGCTGCGTCGTGGAGTCGTTTGTGAAGCTGTTCATCCGAATCGTATAAGTTCCAGATAACGTCTGATTGCTCATTATTTATAATAGAATTAAGATTAAGATTAAAATATAAATGATGTTGTTACTTTCAGTTCGATCAATGTTAGAAAAAGAAGATAGTAACATTATTATGGTTAGTCAGACTACTTATTTTATATGAAACATCTACATGTTAAATAAAAACAACCTTAATAAAAGCTAGAGATGTCAAAATGGATAATATCTTATGGGTTCATCCAATCCAAATCAATCCATGAACCAAATGGATTTATTATTTTGTTTATAATGGATTAATGGATCAAATGGGTTAATGGATCAAATAGCTTGGATTGGATTAAAATGGTTTATGGATGGTAATGGTTTAATCCATTAATTTTCAACATGCCATCATCATCATTCAATTATCATTATTATCATCATAATCATCATTCATTAATTTATTACCATTACCACTATCATACCACAAATGTAATTCGTTGATATTACCGCAAAAAGGTAAATTTATCGATTTTTTTCGCCAAAAACATAACTCCACAAATTTTTTTCCGCCCAAAAATGTAAACCCATCTATTTTTCCACCAAAAATGTAAATCCATAAAATTTTCCGCCAAAAACGTAAATCCGTATATTTTCCCTTCAAAAACATAAATCCGCAAAATTACCGTTAAAAGTGTAAATCTACAAAATTTCCCACAAAAACGTAAATCCGTCTATTTTCCCACCAAAACGTAAATCTGCAAAATTTTCTGCCAAAAACATAAATCCGCAAAATTTCTCGTCAAAAACATAAACCGGCAAAAATTCCCTTCAAAAACATAAATCCGTTTTTTGCCAAAAACGTAAATCCGCAAAAAATTCCTGCAAAAAACATAAATTCGTAATTTTTCCGCCAAAAACATAGATTCATCGATTTTTCCGCCAAAATCGTAAATCCATCTAATTTCCTGTCAAAAACGTAAATCCGCAAATGTTTCTGCCAAAAAACGTATATACGTAAATTTAGTGTAAAACAATGTTCAAGAATGTTTATTGTGATGATGATTAGAGCAACATCTTATATATTAAGTACGAAGTTAGTTTACACCATATTAAAAGTTGAGCTGGTTGATTACTATGTTATCCTTAATGAATTAATTAATTATTAATAAATTAATTTATTTAAAAACATAAAAAAAATTAATAAAAAAAATATCCAATAATTTATTTATTTAAAATCAATGATTATCTTTAATAAATTATCTTTTTTTTTTGTCAGAATTTATCTTATATATTAGTAAATAAAATAATAAATAAGAAAAAATTTAATAAATAATAATCAATAATTTTATTTGTTTAAATAAGATAATGGTTATCTTTAATAAGTTTTTTAAAATATTAGAATTATTTTTCTAAATATGAATAAAGTAAAATTAAAAAGATAGATTAATATTACCCTATAAAATCAGTCATGTCCTTTAAATAAAAATATTTTTTAAATATTATAGATATTCATAAACTTAAAAAATGTATATGAATATTTAAAGTGTCATATATTCTATATTTCAATAACTATATATATAACCAGATTAATCAATTTTGGATCAAAATTTTAAATTATAAATGAGTAATCTAAGATTTTGTATTATAAAATTTAGCGGGGTCGAGTGCTATATTTCAAAAAAATCTCAATTTTATAGAGTTTGAACCAAAAGCTCTCAATTTTATGCAAAACATTGCAAATTGAGTAGTTTAGTATTTCAAACTATATTTTTTAGCGGAGTGAAATATTAAAATCCACAAAAAATTTCTATTTTATGCAAGACATACCAAATGGGGCATACACTACTTTATTTTAAAATTTATATATTGATTAAATAAAAATAACATGAATAAAATCTAAAAGTAAAAAATTTTATATAAATATTTAATGTTTATATTAACAAATTATCAAATTTAATGTTATTTAAAAAGTTTTTAATGCCCGCATAAAATGCGGACCAACTAACTAGTTAATTATAAATATGATGATATTAAAATGTCAAGTATTATTTATTATTATAATTATTAATTAATTTTATTTTCCACTATAACAAAAAAAGATAATAGATAAATCATTAAAACCATTATCTATTTATTTTAATGGATTATAGGTTGATTTGAACCATTTACTAATTGGGTTTGATTAACCCATGATTCATTTACCTTCTAATTTTTTTGGATACGGATTGGTTTGGTTTAATTTACCCATTTTGACACCCCTAAAAACCAACACCAAACTATTAATGACTAAAAATGACTAGTATTATACTAGTAAATAGACCTTAAACACTACTAAACCACACAATTTATAAACCATATGTTTAAGAAAGAAAGACCAAAATTGTTATTTACATTGATAGAAATATTACTCGAGATATATTGACTATTTTCGTGTGTATTTAAACAACTCAAATAACAAAATATCAATGAAAGTTAATAAGTAAATGAACATATAAAATGAAAGTTTATGTGGAAAAGCAGTTTATAATTAGGTTATCAACAAAACAAAAGTTTTTGGGAGTGCTACATATATAATAAGAAAAAGAAATTAAGATAAAAAGTAAACTAAACACTAATATGAAACACAACAAATAGACTAACTATTTGTGGTAGTTTGACTATGTCGGAAATGTTGTTTTATCTAGAAAGGTAAAATTGATAATATTGTAGAAAATATAACAATATTTTTTTTGCAGCCAAATCGACTAATAAGTATTTTTTATGGTTATACCTCTAAATTTCTCTTTTAGAATTCACAAAAAATATTAATATAATATAGAGGAAATATTACAATTTTAACCCTCAATCTTAAACAAAAAATTAAAATAAAATAAAAAATAGGGGTAAAAAAGTAAAAAAAAAAATTGAGAAAAATTGGTAGATTATTAGTTAAATAATAATTTTTTAGTGTTATACAACCTAATTTCTCTTCATATCTTACTTAGCTTTACATATAAATTATATGATATATACATATAAATATACTTTTAATATTTTAAAATTATATAATAAATTCGGATTTGATATTCAGACCTATAAATTTCACTATCCGGATGCGGATTGAAATTCGTCGGATCCGTGAAACCATTATCCGAATCTAAATCCTCTAGATTTTTGGTTTTCCGGAGTGGATCCGAACGGATAGCTGATCGAATAACGAATCTCGGATAATAGTTACACCCCTATAGTACCAATTTTTTTTTTACATAAAAACTTGCACATATTCTGTCTCCTTCCAACTTGGTAAACAAATGGCAGATCCAAATCAAATGTTACAAAAAATAAGATTGATTTTTGGGACTTAATTTAAAGACAACTTTTGACAATATACAGTATGAGATTAAAATAGCATTTTTGAATTCACTACTCTGCGTATAATTTTGTAGTTAAATTACCATTTTTGAGTTTTAATCACTTGTCCTTTCCGATGCCAACCAAACCAACGTCCGTCGCAAATTATTTTAAGGATTTTTCTATTTATAAATAAATAAAATAAAAAGAATTCGTTGCGTGCAATCCACAAACATGATACATTCTTTGCTTGAAACATAAGAAAAAATATATAAAAGTGACTAAAATCATCTCTAATGGTTTATTCTATTTAAAGTGTTTGAGTAGGATTTGTCTTCAATGGATTTATTCTATATGTAACTTAAAAAATGATTTTTTCACCAACTTAAAAATGATTATTTTTAAATATTTTTTATTTTATGATTCATACTTTTTACTTATAAAAATTACAATTTGGTCTCATATATTTATTTTCACAAAATTTTCATTTAATTATAATCTCTTTCATTAAATATTTATTATATTAAAAATTAAATTACATTTTATAGAAAAACATATGCCCTCTGTTTCTTAAAAAGTCTCATTTTGAGGTTTTAATTTTGCTTCACCAAGAGTGTCATTTACATTTTCGATGCAAATTTATAAGCGAAATTCAAGTCTTAACCTCATTGTTTTAAAGTATTAATTGGAGAGAGAATTTTTTTTAAAGTATTAGTGAAGCATATATAAGACATTTTAACAGTTTTCTTAATATATGTGAAAAATGTCAGAATGACACTTTTTACGAAACAGAGGGAGTAATAGATTAATTTACACATCATCGGTCGTTAAAAAAGGATTAACTTAAACATCGCCATTAGTGTATATTTCCCACAAATGATCAGTTAACGAATTCTCAACAAATTATATATATTGCGAGTGTTTCATTTTTTATATCATATTAGTGGAGTACGAAAAAAATGATAACAAACTTCGAATGTGTATTTACTTGTTGAATATAATTATGTGTGATTTGTATAAGCAAACTATATAAAATGTTATAAAATAAAAAAAATTATAATGTAAAATGACTAAATAATAAATAAAAAGTTATACTATAAAATAAAGTAAGAGAATAGAGTTACTCCAAATATAGAGTAATCTAACCCATTACTCTATTTTAGAGTAAAATATAGTGTTGGGTTGGAGAAGACTTGTACTCTATAATAGAGTTTTATATAAAAAGTAGAGGTGAGTTGGAGATGCCCTAAATGGGAGTAGGGAATCTATAGGCTCTTAGTTGTATTTGTATGGATTCTTGGTTAAAAAAACAACATACTCACATAATAAATATTTTTACTTTACTTTTCTGCCAAATATTTTTACTGTTTTATAGATATAAACGCATGAAAAAAATCATGATTTTAAGAACAGATAAAAAGTCCTATACAAAAAGAACAGATACATAACTTGAGAAAAATGTATGACAAAAATAAAACATTTATTTGAATTAGGTTTTGAATGGAGAAAGCGTTCTGAGCGGAGCGGATTAAGCATATTAAGCGGATCAAGCAGAACAAAAGTGGATCAAGCATATCTGGTGGTACATACACGGATCTGGCGGTTCTAGCGGTCGAAATGTATGTTGAATGGTGAAAGCAAGTCAAATAATGCGGATCAAATATCTATATTATAAAAATATTTATTCTGAATAAATATTTTACATAATGCTATACATATTAAAATAAATTATATGAAACTAAAATTTGCTATATTACTTTATCATTTTTAAAACATGTAATTTTCATGTTATGCTTCTATTACTAACAGTATTGAATGTTTTAGATATATTTAACATAACAATAAATGTTAATAAATACAACAAAATATAATATAGTGAATACATTTTAAAATAAAGATAATTTTAGAAATATAATAGTAAATAATAAATTTTAATATAGTTTTCAAAAGTATTCAAATAAAAATAGATTTATAAGTACACGAGTTCGTAATCGAATATATTTTTCATGTATATATAACAAATAATGAATTGTTTAGAATACACCTTTATGTTGTATTATGTTTTTAGATATGTAAAACATAGTAATAAGAATTTTATGATATAATCATTCTCAATATTTTCAAGTTTCTTTTCAAAACTACATATAAATAAAAATAAAAAGGATGTACCGCAAACCCATCTAATTGATGGCTATGAATGTGAAGCGTAAAAAATGCGGTTATTTGACGGTTCGGGTGAACCATATCATTTATTCCCATTCATACATTTTGCTTAAAGACACAAAGTTCCATCTTTTTTAATAATAAAAAGATCTTGAACCACAAGTAGTTCATTTTTGCAAAGAAAATTTGAGATTTGCTATACACAGTAAAACCACTCCAATTATGAAATGTAGTGCTATGTTTTATGTGTAATATTGGTTTTTATATTTATACTATAATCTTTAATTTAAAATAAAAAATAATATTGCTATGATAATAATAATTATGCTTGAATACATACTATATTTATTATTCTTTAATAATTATACCCATAAAAATATATACTATATTTATTATTCTATTTTCAAAATTTGTCTTTTATTTCAATAATGTTAACTACAATAAAGTATTGATTTTACTTATTAACATTTTATGTTATTATATTACGTAGAAATTATGATATAAAGTTAACAATAGAAGCATTATATGAAAAATACATTTTGAAAAGCTGAACAAGTATAAAAAAATAATTTTATAGAATTTATTTTGATATGCATATTATTCTGTGAAATGTTTTATTTAAATTAACGTTTTACGATATAAATATTTGGTCCCTATTATTTGATTCGCCTTTACCATTCAAACACATATTTTCGATAGATAAATGCATTTGATCCGCACATATACCGCCATATCCGCTTGATCTGCTTTCATTCTGCTTAATCCGCTTGATTCGTTTGATCCGTTCCGCTTGGTCCGCTTTCTCCACTCGAAACCGATGTGTATCTACTCTTCAAGGTGGATCTCAAGTTCTCTTTGCTAAATTGAACCACAAGTGGTTCAGTAATATTTTATTATTTTAAAAAAGAAACACACATCATCGAAGGTAAAAATGATGAATGGGAAATACTTAAGCGGTTCGTCCGTAACGTGAGAGAACCGTCTTTTATACGCCCTCGATTCAAAGCCTTAAACTGAGTGTGGTACACGCGATTTAAACCAAATGCAAAGCGGATCATAAACGGTTTGCGTTCGGTTTACTCTCAAAAGAATTTTCCCGCCAATTTTTACAAACAGAATTAAATGAGTCCCATTCATCTCTCGATCCCTAATTTCTCTCGCTCCCCTTTCCAATGGATGTTCCTGCGGAGGAGACGAAGACGCAGATCGATGAAAGCTCTCACAACCTCTCGTTTTCTACTTCCCTCGCCGCCGGCGATCAAAGCTGGGACAAAATCTCCTTCTTCCGTCACCGCTCACGGCAGATCACGCGCGACACTTGGCTCGTCTCCGTCTTTGTGCTTCTTCAGATCGTCATCTTCGCTGTAACTATGGGAGTCAACGACTGCTCCAGTAACTCTCACGGCCACTGCGCCGCCAAACTCCTCGGCCGATTCTCTTTCCAGCCTCTCTCCGAGAATCCTATGCTCGGCCCCTCCGCTTCTACGTTAGTATTTCTCTCCGCGAATTTAACTTACTTTTTGGTCTCTGCTAGTATTTTATTTCTGGAATCAAAATCGAACTGAATGTGGAAGATCGATAAGGGATTACTAGTTTTGGAGCCTTCGTAGTTTTCTCCCTCGCCTCCGATTTCACTTTGCGTTAGCTCATTGTTCGTAGCAGTAATTGAAGCTTATTGGATCTTGTTGATCTAATCGATAACGATGTTCTGTATCCTTAACTATCTGTAGTGAGTTCTCTGCTGGTTCATTGGGTGTTTATTTGTGTGGATCGTGGTGATCGATCTCTGATTACATTCTGTTGAAGAGGCGATCGGATTGAATTTACAAGTAGATGTGCTGCTGCTTCTGAGAAACTGAGAGCTATAAGTTTGAGTTAAATGAAGGAAACAAGCTTTAGTTTCTTTATGAGTTTGCAGGTTTGAGAACATGGGAGGTCTTTGCTTGAATGCTCTGGCGAAGAATCATGAGATTTGGCGTGTATTGACATCTCCATGGCTGCACAGCGGATTGTTTCATCTTTTCATTAATCTTGGGAGTTTGATTTTCGTCGGGATATACATGGAGCAGCAATTTGGACCATGTAAAAATTAAAGAACTGCTTAAGCTTTGGTTAAACTTAATCTGTTTTTGAATGAAACTTATCACCTTTGGTAATCTGCTTTTTGTTTTGGTGCTTGTAGTGAGAGTTGCAGTGATATACATCCTCTCTGGCTTTGTGGGTAGTCTTTTTGCTGTGTTGTTTGTTCGAAACATCCCATCGATTTGTTCCGGTGCTGCTTTCTTTGGGTTGATTGGAGCTATGCTTTCTGCACTTGCAAGAGACTGGAATCTATATAGCTGCAAGGTCAAGGATCTATTGTGTGTTTGTTTGTCCCTTGTTATCTTCTTCACGTACCTTTGCTGATTGTTTTATCTTTTGCTTGCTGCAGATTTCAACCTTAGTGATAATATTCACTATCTCCACCGTTAATTTCTTGATGGGATTTCTTCCTTACATAGACAATTTTGCGAACATTGGTGGTTTCATATCAGGATTCCTCCTTGGATTTGTGCTATTATTCACTCCACAGCTGAGACAGACTCCTCCACCTCACAAGGGAAAATTGTTTGAAGATGATATGAAAAGATCAACACTGCTTAAAGAAAAAATTGACAGACCGGTATTAAGGATTGTATGCCTTGTCCTGTTCTGTACAATGTGAGAATTTTCCCTTAAAATCTCCTTTTGTGCTTGATCTTTTTTCTCTCTGCATTTTATCATAAAAGATTATCCATCATTCTCGTTTTTTCTTAGACTTGCTGGGGTTCTAATAGCAGCGTGCTGGGGCATCAATCTCAACCGTCATTGCAGCTGGTGTCGATATGTTGACTGTGTTCCAACCAGAAAATGGAGTTGTAGTGACATAACTACTTCCTGCGAGGTATATCATCTTAAAATCTTAAAAGCTTAATTTGTGTGACATCTGATTTCTAATAGAATTCATTCTGTAAAATATATGAAGCAGGCAATGGTGAGTGATGCTCAGCTAACACTAACGTGCATGGCGAATGGAAAATTCCGGATATTTCCTTACACCAATATCTCACAAGCCAGGACACAAGACCTCTGCACACTAGTCTGCTCTTAAAACATCATGATCAGGTTTTCAAATTCTTTACTCATCTATGTACTCACTCCCACACTATAATTGCATATACCAAAACTCTGAAGATTCCACGCTTAATAATAGATAAAGAGGTAGTAGGATTTGTAATGAGACGATTGTGTTGGTTATACGAATCAGAATACTTAAAAGAGTCTGTCTACGAAGTTTGGTTCCATATGAGCCACATTAGTTGCTTACATAAAAACTTTACAAAATAAACATCATATCTACTCACACAGTAATGTGTGATGAAATGAGAAGAAAAGAGCCGACCTAGACACTCATAGAGAGATAGGGCCACTAAAAATTGTGTTTTTACTATTACTATTATTAAGGGAATTTCGGAATATTTTGGGATTTTTTCTTTGTGAAAATAGAATTGAGAATGAAGTGATCATATATAAAAAAAGAGACATAATAGCAGAAGAAAGCCATTCTGTGTGGACCTAAATCTCATTAAGCTACTCAATTGTCTACTTACATATCTCTCTGTATTGGTTCACTTACTCCTATCCTCACTTGATAATATGCATGTTATTTTAAACATTGACAAAAGTCATGCTTTTTTTGTATCTTCTATTCAAATGTATTTATAATTTGTAAATTCTATTATCTATATATACACATATATAAATATATTTGTCCCTCAATTTCTTCCACTTATATAAATTAGCCAATTTACTTATGTTGGAGCAAACTGGTCCTTGAGAGGGAAATTCTGTTTGGCAGCTTTATATATAAAAGTTGATTACAACATCGACAAAACAGAGCATCAGAACGATGTCTTTCAAAACAAAACATCTCTTTTGGGCCTGAACATAGGTCAAAGCCAACCCAAAACTAAATCACTTCAACACGATGTCGCAGAATCACGATCGTCTTCTTCACAAAATGACAAAGACAGAGGGGTCGTAGAGGAAGCTCACACGGAAAAGGCAAAAGCAAACGAGAATCAAATCTCACCTCTTTCGATGCATAACTGTTTTGAATGTCTTGGATCTGGTGATTAATTACGATCTTGAAAAGTGTCGCAAGTCTGATTTATCGATTTTCTCTTTATTAGCAACTCTGTAATCGGATTCAAGTAAGCAAGAAAGAAGAATAAATATTTTCAGAAAATCTGCTCTTGAGCCATAGCTCAAATCTTTTCATGGTATCAGAGCTAATGGCTGAAGCCATGGAATCATATTCGCTTCTGACTCTGAGCATCACAAACTGCGTCACAATCACTTTAACTGAGAGAAATTATCTTCTCTGGAAAACCTAGTTCGAGACATTCTTCTCAGGTCAAGGGCTTATAGGCTTCATTAACGGGAGATAGAAAGGCCAACCTCAACCATATCTGTTACGACCATCAGAGGAGTTATAGACCAAGTCACCAACCCAAAGTATCAGACATGGCTAAGGTCAGACCAGGTGGTTATGTCGTGGTTGCTAGGATCCCTTTCTGAAGGTATTCTGAGTGTAGTGGTCGGATCTACCAGCTCAACTGAGGTATGGACTAGACTGGCTAAGTATTTTCAATCGGATTTTATCGTCTAGGATGTTTGATTTGCAAAGGCGTTTACAAACTGTCTCAAAGCAGAATAGAACTTTGGATGAGTATCTTAGAGATGTCAAGCATATATGTGATCAACTTTCTTCAATCGGTAACCATGTCTCTGAAAAGATGATGATTTTTGTTGTTATTCATGGGCTTACTAGAAACTATGAATTGGTTATTACAGCCATAGAAAGCTCAATGGATATGTACCATGGACCTTCTTATGAAGATGTGTACAAGCTGAAGGGTTATGATGACAAATTATAAAAATACTATGTTAGTTCTGAGCTTGTTACACAGATGTCTTTCAACACTACCAGATCAAACTCAACATCAACCTATAATAACAGAGGCAAAGGCTTATCTTACAACAGGTTTGGAAGAGGCAGAGGAAGGACTTTCTCCACCAGAGGGCGCAGGTTTTACCAGCAGTTCTCAACTGATCAAAGATCATCAAATGGATCAAATATGGGAGAAAGAATCACATGCCAAATCTGTGGGAAATCATGAAACCATGCTCTCCAATGTTGGCATCGCTTTGATAATAGTTATCCACATGAAGACGTCTCCACAACTCTATTGGCAATGAGAATTACAGAGGTAACTGACAACACCGGTCAAGAATGGCACCTTGACACTGGAGCTAGTGCTCATGTGACCAATTCAGCTCAAAGACTTCGCCAAGTTCAACCATACTATGGAAATGACACAGTGATGGTAGGTGATGGTAACTTCTTGCCAATCACACATATAGGTTCCGCTGATTTACCTTCTACATTAGGTACTCTTCCACTTAATGATGTTCTGGTGTGTCCAGAGATAACAAAATCCTTACTCTCAGTAACTAAAATCCCTGGTGATTATCCTTGTGATATGGAATTTGTTAAGTCAAGTTTGAATCCCAAACTCTAACCCCTAAGCCTCAAGATTAAAGTTAGAAATTGTAGTAATTGGGGTTATCAAACCACGAAGAGCAAACAATTCACACACTCAATCTTATAGCTAGTTTCATCAATCTAAATCTAAATAATAGGATGGTTTTCAAAGTCCAACAACTAAGCAAACAAAACAAAATGAGAAAACCAAGATTGAAAAGCAATCACAAGCAACGAAACATTCAAGAAAAAAATTCAATAATAAAAGCATGCAAGCAATGAATTAGGTGAATGATTGGGAAGTCTAAATGCTAATCAAATGCAAGGTTAAGGCAATTAAGTCTCATTCAAAGGCTAGGCAATGAGTCAACTAGATCATTTCCATGATTCTAATCCATTTAATGAACTAAGATTAAGCTAATCTCCCGATAGCAACCCTAAGCTCATTAATCATTAAACATAAGCTCATAAGCCTACTAAACACTTTAATCAACTGTTTCCATAGGCTAAGAGTGTTAAGTAAAATTTAGATTCTCTTAGGCATATCATCGAACACCTTCCGGGTGTGAAATCATTAGTATCTAGAATTTGATTGATCATGTCAAATCTAGCCTTAAGCACCCATAAATCTTGTGAATCTATGTGAACCTAACCTCTAGCTTCATGATTAACTTCTAGATCTAGCTTCATGATTAACATCTAGATCTAGCCTAATCTACCTAACTCATGCTTACATAAGGAGACTACTCACTAATCATGCTTGAAAAACACAAACACATAAGTAAAACCCATAATCATAAACAAGAAGAAGAAATAGATGAAAAATGAGCAAATTTTGCTTAATGATCCAAAGATTCAACAAATTTTGCTTATAAATCTTAAAGAGACAAAGAGAGGTTCAAGCTTAGGGTTTTACAATGTTTAAGAGCATATTACAATGTTCAAGCTTAGGGTCAGGTCGATCCGGGACAAACCGGGTCGGACCTTGGAAAATTGGTGTTTTATGCAATCTTGGCGGGCTAAGCTGAAGAGGATGGACCGCCAGAAACATCCTCTAGGCCGCCAGCTTTCTCTGTAACGTGCTGGCGGCTTAAGTTGAGGCATGTGGACCGCCAGCCTTGCCTTGGTGGTCCGCCAAGATGCAGGATAGGTCCTGGCGGCCTGCACGCTGAAGGGTGGGCCGCCAATTCTGCTTGCCAGGTATTGGTGCTTGCCCGTTTCGACTCTTAAGCCCCCAGGATTCGTCCTCGGTGTTCCTTCCTTCGCGGATTGATCCGAAAGTCCCTGAAATAGAGTAAAAGAGGGGGAAAAATGAAAAAGCGTGATTCTAAGACGCCTAAATGACACTAAAGATATACGACTCATAAACTATTCTAAAACTACCTAATAAGGCTCAAAACATAATGAAAGTGCAACTAAATCCTAGGATAAATATATGTGATATTCACAAATATCAACTCCCCCGGACTAGACTTTTGTTTGTCCTCAAGCAAACAAATAAGAATTAAAGTTCGGGAAAGAATTTTGAAGTTGAAGACTCATAATCACAAGGAAATGCAAAGGTAGTTGACATGAGATCCTTAGGAAGAAGTATCATATAGCGAAAGTCAAATCTACTCCCTCGTACTTCGCCATACTCTTCCCAAGTCATGCTAGTTAGTCTACGTCTAAACTGTCACAAGCAATCTTATCAAACAACCCTTTAACATTCATTAATGGTTTAATGTGGAATCTCGCTTGTGGACAATCAAACACCATTTGCGTAGGGAGAAAAAGGTTTTTGATCAATTTTTAAGAGGCTTTTCAAGTGTTTTGAAGTGGTTTCTCTCAATGAAAAACCTGCTAGTCAAGTAGTAAAATCAAGGGAGACAAGGACAATTTGCGCGTACAAAGACTCGCCTTCTCTAAACAATTCACAATCCCTCATTGACTCCCTAACTCTACCCTTCCTTATTCTTGACTCTATCAATCCACAAACACACCATTGCCACTCCACATATTACACCTATGTTAACACCAAACAGAGCATCTTCCTCAAGAACACAGTCAACTCCAGGATCAACAACATCTCAGGCTCAACAAATTAAACATCCCCTGGTCACAAGAGCTAAAGCTGGTATCTTCAAACCAAATCAAAGGTATGTACTCCTCACTCATAGAGTTTCATATCTTGAACCTAAAACAGTAGCAAATGCATTAAAACATCCAGGTTTGAATGGAGCAATGAATGAAGAAATAAGCAATTGTGCTGAAACTAATTCATGGTATTTAGTGCCATACGACCCTTCAATGAATGTTTTGGGCTGTAAATGGATGTTTCGTACCAAGCTAAATGCAAATGGTAGCTTTAACAAACTAAGGGCAAGATTAGAAGCTAAAGGCTTCAATCAAGAAGAAGGTATCAATTACCTTGAAACTTACAGCCCTGTAGTATGCACATCCACTGTCCGAACAGTCTTTCATCTTGCTAAAATCTTTGATTGGGAAATTAAGCAGATGTACGTCAAGAACGCCTTTCTTCATGGTGAGTTAACAGAGGATGTGTTTATGACACAACCTTCTGGTTTTGTAGACAAAGCAAGACCTGATTATGTCTGCAAGCTAAATCAATCTTTGTACGGTCTTAAACAATCTTCCAGAGCTTGTTCAGTAAGTTCAGTGATTTCCTTCTAGAGTTTGAATTCAACTGCAATAAAAGAGATCCCTCTCTCTTCATCTGTATCTGTGGGTCAGACATTATCATTCTGCTATTTTATGTTGACGATATGGCTATAACTAGAAATAGCTCATCTCTCTTAAATCATATGTTGGAAGAACTCAACAAAAGGTTTAGAATGAAAGATCTTGGAAGGCTTCACTACTTTTTGGGAATCCAAGCTCAATACTATGTTGAGGGTATGTTTCTTTCTCAACAAAAATACGCTGAGGACTTGTTAGCTACTGGAGCAATGATAGATTGCACCCCTGTTGGAACACGGTTGCCTTTACAGCCTAACAAAGTTTCAGCACATAATGAGTTGTTTCAGAATCAAACGTATTTCGGGAGCTTGGCCGGGAAGTTACAATACTTAACACTTACCCGACCAGACATTTAATACGCTGTAAACTTCGTGTGCCAGAAGATGCACTCTCCGACTGTGTCAGATTTCCTTCTGCTCAAACGAATACTAAGGTACATTTAGAGGACAATTACAATGGGGATCTCCTTTAATAAGAATTCAGATTGTACTCTTCGATCGTATAGCGATAATGATTGGACAGGTTGCAAAACCACTCGTCGATCTACAGGAGGATACTCTCTTGGAAAAAACATCATCTCTTGGTCCTCTAAGAAATAAGAAACAGTTGCAAAAAGCTCTACCGAAGCATAGTACAGAGCAATGTCTGACATTGCCTCTGAACTAACCTGGATAAGCTTCTTGCTTTGTGAACTCGACATCTCTCTTCCAGTCACCCCTGAGCTCTTCTGCGTTAACCTCTCAGCAGTTTACCTTATTGCAAACCCAACCTTTTATTCTCGGACCAAACACTTCGAAACACATCACCATTATGTTCGGGAACGTGTAGCGTTGGGATCTCTTATCGCAAATCATATTCCTGCTCACATGCAGATAGCTGACATCTTTACGAATTCGTTACCTGCAACAACTTTCTACCGTCTTCGTTTCATACTTGGCGTTGATCTTCCGCCCACTCCAAATTTGAGGGAGGCTGATAACAACATCGACAAAACAGAGCATCAGAATGATGTCGTTCAGGCTCAGCAAAACAAACATCTCTTATGGGCTTTAACCTAAGTCAAAGCCAGCCCAAAACTGAATCACTTCAACACAACGTCGCAGAATCACGATCGTCTTCTTCACAAAATGACAAAAACACAAAAGTTGTAGAAGAAGCTCACACGAAAGAGGTAAAAGCAAACGAGAATCAAATCTTACTTCTTCCGATGCATAACCGTTTTGAATACCTATGCCTTTGTCAAACTCTTCTCAATTCCATTAGCATTTTCAAAAGGTAAAATGATCAAAATTCATCCACTGTTGAAACAAATTTCTGTAGTAAATGTATTTCATGTATATAACATAAAATACACTTGTCATGTTCAATGTATAAGTATCCTCCCCTAATCATTCTTTCTTTTAGTTCTTACTTTATTAATCTCAATATCAAGAATTTTGGACCACATCAAAAGAGATAAAGGAAAACTACAATTTTCATGTGCATCAATGATATAAACGAAATTGGAATATTAACACTACAAGTCTCTTTACCATTTAACGTTGAAAATAGCATATACCTTTGCACTCTAATTTCGGCTCAACACTTTTTCCTTTTCTATTATTTTAAAAATAATAACAATGTTTCTTAAGTAGGGGCTAAGGTCATCTGTATTGGTGAACCCATGAGGGGTTCACCAAAAAAAAATAAAAAATTGATTTTTTATTTTTTTTTCGTTTTTTTAAAAAAAATAAAAAAAATAAAATCGGACCAATGGGGTTCGCCACGTGGCGAACCCCTTATGTTTCGGGTTCACTCGGAAGAGCTCGAGAGAGTTCTGGTTCCTCGGGTTTTGTATTTTTTTTTCTTGATTTGTGTGTGAACCCCGCATTGAACTCTCAATGCGGGTGCTCTAAGAGCATCTCTATTAATGAGTATCTCAACAAAAATATCTAACATATATTATATTAATATTTTAAATACAATTTAATTAAATTTAAATCATAGAAAATTACACCAATAATAAAATGACACATATGAGTAGAGTACCTCAACTTTTTTTTTTGAGTATCTCATATGAGAACCCCATTCTCACTTCTCTCCTTTTTTATAATTTTTTTTATTATTTAAATGTTGAGATACTCCACGAGATACTCTCAATGAAATTGCTCTAAGTAATAAACTCTTCCATTTATCTCCACCGTCCGATTAATAGATTAGTGGATTGCTTATCACATTTTCCTTTCACCTTATTTGAAAATTTAACCCCCTTTGTTAAAATTAAAAAGCCTAAATCTTTTGACCTTTGGTTAAGTAGTGCCCATAGCTACTGATTTGGTAAAACGGCTCTACTACAATTATAGGTTTCAGAACTTTTTACCGGTTTTAGAAGTTTCTTTTCTCAATCGAGTTTTTGCCCTAATTCTCAAAAAAAGAAAAATAATCAAGTTTTAACTTTTAACTTTTTAATTTTATCAAACAAAATTTTTAACTTTTTGACAAAGATATAGACGAGTCTAGAAAGCTCCACTTTCTCGGGTATTACTTTTTCCCAAAGTAATTACTATCTTCTTCTCTTTTTTTTGATAAAATATCGTTCCGATTTTATTGGATGTCCGGAAAGGACAAGTAATTGCTATCTTAGAGTTCAATGTTTTAAACATTTAGTGCTAGGACTAAATACATTCTAACAACGAAGTAAAGAATAATATGTTTTTGTATAATATACAAAAAAAGTCAGTTTATTAAAAAATGAAATACTAATATATTTCATAGTAAGGATGGACCAAAAACAGTTGCTTCCTTATCTAAAGCCATTACTCAGAAAACGAAACATTCTCAAATATCAATTACGCTTCCATTTGTATGGTCATATCATATGCATACATATTCTATATATACAGTTTCATTTGACCAAACTCAATTAATTAATATACTACCTTCTAGATTTATTTGTGAACTCTATTTTCGGATTTTTATATTTGATGGATCCTAAAAAATCCATCTCTGAGTCGAAGTGGTTTCACACAGCGATAGTTTAAAGAATATAGTGACTTTATTGAGTATCATTGCGATATTGTGAGTTACAGACTAGAATCCAAAGGAATATGCATCAAAACATTTGTCCCCGAGCTCTGTTGCCCCTCGAGATCCTCCCCTTTTTCTCTTATTTCCTTCTTCCTTTATACGTGAATCTCGTAACGTCCTTCGCCATAATTCTCGGAAATATGCCCTCATAAATGTGGGAATTAATGCCCTTGATTTCGCTGACCTGGTCGTTGACTCAATTAATTCGCTGACCTGTGCGAATTAAATGGGCCTTTTCCTTCTTCAAGATCCATACTCACTTTGCTTCCCTCTTCATTCCATTATGGGCCTATGCGGCCCATCTTCCATCTCTGGTTTGTTATCCCGGTTCATTCAAATCGGATTTGGTAGGGTGAAATCCACCTCCATCAAGAGCTCTCCCCCCACTTGAAGCTCGACAAGGGGAACTGGTTAGTTGCCCAGTAAACGGGACTTCCAAACAACCGTGCTTGGAGAGGTTCTTAACGGATGTTTTCTGAAGAACTGAATCCGGTTTGAGATGAGCTTCCTTTCTTGGTTTATTTATGAAAAGGTTTGATTGACCTTGATTTGATCTGGCTAATTTCCCAATTTTGGAAAGTTTTGATTTGACGCGACGCGGGTCCCACCATTACCTCCTCTCTCCACGTAAGCCTTGATATTTGTGTTATTTAAAACTCAGGACTCTACACCTCTCTCTTCCCTTCAGCGTTTCGACTATCTTCATCAAAAAGGTTTATTCTTTCACTCCCCTTTTTACTCCGCTTTCCTTTACTTATTTTATTGTTCTCGTTACGAATTCTTCTCGCAATTTTTCCGCTTCCCTTCATCGTTAATCCTAGATTCCGCAACTATGGACCCTGAAGCCTTAGTTACTCGCCGGAGAAAACCCTTGTCTTCTTCCTCTCCTCTTGCCGATGACGTCGCTGGGTCCTTTGGCGAAGGATCTCACTTGCTTGATGATCTTGTGGATCTTCCCTTTTTCCCAACATACCTCAGATCGAGTGACGCGAAGGAAAACCTAGTCACCGCCATTGATGAGGAAGACGTCCCAGAGGAGGACCGTCTCGCTGTTGTTTCAGCTACCCCAATGGCTATTGTTCCGCCGGACAATGTCCCGACTGCTGGTTTGACCACGAGCACTGCCAACTCTCTTCAAAATCTAAGGGAGGATTTTGACATTCCTGACAACGTTGTGCTCCTCTTTCCTTCTCCCCAGGACAGACCATGGACTCCTCCTCTAGGCTATTTCTTCATTTATGAATTGTTCATCAGACATTGCCGATTATGGTTTCCCCTTCCTCTCCTCCTGATGGCCTATTGCCACCGCCGCCAAATTGCTCTCTCCCAGCTTACAATGGGTAGAGTTAGGACCATTGTTGGTCTCTTTGTTCTTGTGGCGGAGGTCGACCTCAAGATGGGGGTCCAACTTCTTGAAAGACTAACCTCTTTCAGAGTTGTTACTAAGAAACCCAGAATTTACATTGTTTTTGGGAATCCCCAGCTCGCCACTCTTTCGGATAACAAAGCCAACTCCTGGGAGAGGGCCTACTTCTTTGTGCAGGCCAACTCTAATACGCTGCCTGCAATCTTCTCTAGATCAGTCCGCAGGGACTGGAACTTCGACGCGAGTAGGCGATCTACTTAGACCATCTCTTTCTTGGTCGCTTCGATCATATTATTAACAACTTTTTCGTTTGTCGCAGCTCGGCCGATTGCAAAGAAAGCTAAGGACTTCCCAACCGTGGACGCCGACCTAGCCGCTCTCCGAGCTATCGAGAAACGTCGTTCGGTAAGCTTCAACGCTACTCGCATCGCTGCCGCAATTGCTACTCTTGCTGCCAAGGAGTTTGATCGTCCTGCTTCTCCCCTCCATCCTTCCACTTCGTTGTGTATCTGATCGCCTTCTTTAATGGTGCGTCCCACCGTTCATCTCCCAAATGTGGAGCAAAAAGCTGCTGAGATTGCCCGCAAGCGGGCTAGAAAAGATAGGGTAGTCGTGCCTCAGGGAACTCTCTAGGGTAGCCCCGTTCCTGTCACGGGCAGCCGTGCTCCCTCACCATCCTCTGCACAAGCGCCTCCGTCGCCTCCTTCGCTTCCGAGCTCGGCTGGGCGCCCTCCTGCTACTACAAAGGACGTGGCTTTAGCTAAGGTTAAGGTTATTACCGAGAAGGGGAGGGTTGGTGGAACATCCTCCTCTGCCAATAAGGAGCATGCACCTCACAAGGATGCCCTTCCACCGGTTGTCACAAGAAGGGACAGTCAACCTGGTGATCCAAATTCCAAGAAGAGAAACCCCTCCTTTCACTTTGTCGTCCCTCCCAAGAAACAGAGGACGAAAGATAGAGAGGTATCTGATCAGAAATCGGGTGAAAGAAGGTTAGAGGTCTCCGGCCAAAGGAGGTCTGAGGAAGAGAGGCCGTCTGACAAAGAAAGTCTGGCCCATGGGAGGTCGAAAGAGAGGAGGTTGGAAGAGAAGAGGGTCAGGTCGCCTTCTTGTGATGACAACATACGGCTCTCCGAGCTTGCTCGCCTTAAAGGGAAAGGTCCTGCCGATGTACATAATCGTGCTGCCACCGAACTCGGGGAGTATGGGTTTGAGTTTGGGTTTCCCAGAAACGTTCCTCTGACCAAATATGCCAAAGCCAACGAGGCTTTGTATCGTCACTTTCGCCTCTCTGGAGACAAGATCACTGACCACAAACTCCTGGAGAAATCCTCGACTTACCAAGAGGTTTGTCGTAGTAACACCGAGGTACCTCCCCGCCCTTGCGTTTTTCTTTCTCTCTTTGCAAGATTCTTGTCTGATTCCTTTTATCCATGTATTCTCATCACATGGGCTTCGTTAGTCGCATGAGGTTGGAATACGAAGAGAAGCTCGAGACTTCAAAGAAGACCATCTTCCAGTACTTTCATGAGCTGAAGATCGAAAAAGGGAAAATCGCTTGAGCCATCAAACATGCCATCGAGGCGGAGTTCTCTGCCAAGGCCTACTTGAAGAAGCTCAATGAGCTCGAAATAACCGACTCCCTGCTTCGTTCCCAGCTAGCCTCTGCCAGGGAGGAATTGAGAAAAGAGAAGGATGCGGCTGCCGAGCTGCAGAAACCGTTAGAGGCTTCGCAGGAGGCAGCTAAAAAGAAAAGGAACGAGCTTGAGGGGGCGTCGAGGGTGAAAAGCGACCTTGGGTGGAAGTTCAAGTCCGCCCTAGCTGCACATGCTGAGGAGGTTGAGAGGCTCAGACTCCAGAACGACCGAGCGGTGAAGAAGGCGGCGAGGGAGGCACTGAAGGAGGCAACGGCCAAATACAGACCCATGTTTGAGAAGGCTGAGAGAGCTATCAAGGACCTCGAGATCGTACAAGAGAACGCGCTCCTTCAATCTTTAGCTAAAAGTCGTATCGACCTATTAGGGGAATTAGCCGGGAGAGGAATCTCTGGCCTGGAGGCCGATAAACAAAAATGGGAGGAAGCTCTCGCCAAATTTCGCACTGATTTAGATCTCATGGATGTCGTGTAGCTCGACGCTGGACAGGATCTCCGTGTATCCCCTCTATCCGACAACTCCGGTGACCTGGCCACTCTTGCAGCCTCTACTTTCATTAGCTCGGAAGAAATCTCCTCTCAGGAGGTCGCTGTCGCCGAACCAGAGGGCTCTGCGACGATACTAGGAGAACAACCGTCAATGGGAGGGAGCCTTTCTGTGGGGACTGCTCCAGAGGTCCCTGATCTTCTTGCAGGTGAATTTGCAACCCCGTCTTCCCCAGCTCTTGATCAATTTGGATCGAACCTGTGTATCATCCCTCCTGAAGCTGCCTCCGAGCTCTCAAAGGGCCCCGCTTAGGCTGTTTAGTTAGTTAGTTTTTTGCTTTTGTTTACCCGAGAGGGTTGAATTTTTGTATACCCGAGAGGGTTGAATTTGTACTTTTTTAACTGATTAATCTGATCTTATGAGTTGCTTTTGTTGCATGCTCTTTTATCGTGCTCGCAAATTTCACGCACTTTTACAGTTGGCGATATTTTAGCGATGAGCTTGCGGGAGCCTTCAGTGGGTAAGGCTCCTGGTTTTTCCGGCACCATCGACCTTTTGTGGTCTTAAATGGCGGTTTTCAGGTGAGAAGGTATGTTCTCTGTTTGAGTGGGATGTTAGGATATGTGAGGGCCCTCTGATAGAACCTTTTAGGTGGTCCTTTTCATTGTCAGTTTTATTCTGACAGCTCACCCTTCTATGAAGTGGTGATTATAGGTGCGGAGGCGGGCTCCGGCTTGCCCCGTCTGTTGTCGAGGTGCTTAGGTGCAGCCCGGAGCTGGCTTACCCTGTGTTACACTCGCCAACTATGCTTAAGGTCATACTTGACCGAGATGGAACCATTCGAAGGTTGTCATCCGGCGATTGTGGTGCCATTCCACCGAAGCATTTATGAAAAATGCGCAAATATATCAAGCTACCTGACCACGGTGCTGATGTGAGAATGTTCGAACATATTTCAAATAAATGTCTGTTTTAACAAAGCGGTTGTGCCCGCATGCGGGCTGCCTACGTACCCCGGAGGGATAACGCCTATACGTAGTTCAGGTACAATTTTGCTTTAGGTTCATGGAACCGCGTGTACTTTAAGATGATATTTTTTCACATCATTAGCTCTCCAGAGTCACGTTCCCTCCTTCGAAAGGTCGAGATCAGGACCTCGGCGGATTGCATGCCTTCCTTTATCGTCGGCGAACTCCATCTAATTGGGGGTCTCAGTAGTCCAGTGTTGGAGGTGATCGCTCTCGTTGCCTTTTCAGCTCCCCTCCTGGGCTCCGCCACATTCCACCAGAGATGCACACTCAAGGATTTGTCATTTCCCTTAGTTTCGACGTCGGGCACTTGTTGCGCGAGCCCGGGAATCTGTCTTTTCCCTGCCTGGCATAGTCTCACGCTCGGCGTTCTGTGTCGTGATGTTTGGTCGGGGTTCTCTCGTGCTCCCTCTATTGCTCTGCCGACTTCCATCGTCGACCTGATTGGTCTCGAGGATCCGATACTACTTTGTTCGGAGCTCGACTGTGACCTGGTCTTGGTCCTCGCCCCAACGTCGGGAGCTCGGGACGTGCTTGCGCGTGTTCCTCCACTGGATCTGATCTTCCATGTCCTCGCACTTGACTGTTCGCGCCTCTGAATCCAAAGGCCCCGCGCTGCTCACGTTGTCATCGTCCAACGGTAGTTCCCGATCTTCTTGAGACGCTCAAATTTGTCGCCGAGCTCCACGCCCAGTGCGTTGGTGGCAACTTGGGAGTCCTTTCCATCTCTGTAACCCTTCCTCGGTCGATGTAAGAGCGGACGTGAGTTCCTCGTCAAGGGGAGAAGGAGATACAGGTGGCGGCGGCCAGTAGCGGTTGCAATGACGGTGGTGGTGGTGCCGCCACTACCGTTTGCTCCGTTGCCATCAGGCGCGGAAGTCCTAGTACTCCCCTTGTCCAAGCACGCTCGATTCGCAGGGTTCTGACGAGGTGTGACGCGTTCGGCACAGCGATTACATCGACCGTCTCTTCGAGTACTAATTGGGACCATTAAAGAAAGAACAACCGAGTTAAATTCGAAATGAAGTCTGTGTGGGTTCACCTGAGGCTCGGTTGTGGAAGTTGGATGTAGCAAAGCGGAATCCACCCTCCTTCTAGCGCCAATTGATGGATCCCAGAAAACCCATCTCTGAGCCGATGTGGTTTCACACATCGATAGTTTAAAGAATATAGTGACTTTATTGAGTATCATTGCGATATTGTAAGTTACAGACTAGAATCCAAAGGAATATGCATCGAAACATTTGTCTTCGAGCTTTGTTGCCCCTCGAGATCCTCCCCTTTTTCTCTTATTTCCTTCTTCCTTTATAGGTGAATCTTGTAACGCCATAATTCTCGGAAATCTGCCCTCATAAATATGCGAATTAATGCACTTGATTTCGCTGACTCAAAGATATGAGTCTTTTCCTTCTTCAAGATCCATACTCACTTTGCTTCCCCTTCATTCTACTATGGGTCTATGCGGTCCATATTCCATCTTTGGTTTGCTATCCGGGTTCATTCAAACCGAATTTGGTAAGATGGAATCCACTTCTATCAATGTTGATTTAGATTCTTCGCTGAATAGTATTCCTCTTTGCGTGTCTTTTTTTTAATATATGAAGAATAGAATAATAGTAGTATTTGTAGAAAAATTGAAGGCAAAAATCTATATTGAATACTAAAAATATGATGAAAAATATAATGAAAGGTAATCGCGAAGCCGAAATAATTGAGTGTCCCGACGCTTCCAACAAGATTTGATGGTCCCCCTCGCTCCTACACTTCGCGCGCCTCTCAATTTTATTATATCCACAAACCAGATACATGCATATTTAATGCATTCTTTTCGTGTGTAAACTAAATTACAAGATAAAATCACTAATTGTTGACCAAATAAATTTTTACTTTTTTTTATAATTGACCAAATAAGTTATCGACTCTTGTGTTCATAGTCCCTAATGATATGGCCAAGTTTCATTATGTCACCCTAAACCAGGAATTTCATAATTGTATAGAGATCATGATAACGATACGTTTATTTAGTATTATATAGACTAGTTAGTATATGTGAGAATGGAATACTAAAAAGTATAGAATACGCGCCGGCTAGATAACGGGAATAAAGCAACTTCTACATTGCTTAGCTTGCTACATCTCTTTCTCTTTTCGATTTAATTAATTTTATCCCATTTACTCTACACTTTTTTAAAAAAAAATACTACATTGCGTCGATTCTAATGTTTATTTATTTATTTTTTCTTGGTATCGGCCGTTAAATGGGTCCGAATGCCACTTTGAGGGGTACGAACTTGATTTGATTTTTTCATTCCTGGTATATTTTTTGTATTAATATATTTTTATTACTTGATAGTATTATATTTTTATTACTATGGATGCTTTTTATTACTATGGATGATTTGTTTAACATGTGCAACACAGATGACCCTAATCTATACTTCTTACATTCATTGTATTCTTAATTACATCACAATATGACAATAATATATAACAAGTTCACGATATTGTGGATGAATAGTAAAAAGACAGACTCATGATGCTAACACGTTACGAGTTCGATCTATTTGCTGCGTGAAATTACTTCACATTATTTTTGGACACCTACACAAAAATTAATTTTTGTTTTCGAGCCATTTAAGTACTCGGAGAGAGAGTTGAGTTGCACCTCTCCCATAAATTAGTCTGGATCAATTAAGACATGAAATTTACCCATAAATTATTAAAAAAAAGAATCAATTTAATTTTATACAACAACATCTATCTAACCCCGAGCAAATAAGAAGAATGCTTCTAGAAAGAAAAAGTATCACAAAATACATCAAAAAGTTTATATGGATTCTTTCATAAAATCAGCTTCTGTTTAGTTTCTTATTTTCCCCAAAAGCCTTTAATTTGTATTTAGTTAAGTCTCAACACCATTTTTAAATTCTAAAACAATTTCTTTCCACAAGAAAGTAAGTCAATAATAAGGTAAAATTGATATATTAGTACTATTGACAATGATAATTTCCTCCTCTATAGGAAACAAGCATCATTGCTCCAAACAATCACTTTCATTCTTATAAAATATTTTCTTCTTCTCATTCTCTCACTCTCTCAATTTATACAAACACACACACACAAATACATAACCTTTTAATTTCATCTCTATAATATCACTTGAATAATCAATTCAAAATCAAAATCGTTTTAGGGTTTATAATGGATCCATCTTCAGCAAACTCGGTAAACGGATTCTACTCGTTTCTAAACAGATCAATGGAAGATCTTGAAAGGGTTTATCTCTCAAACAACAACTTCATGTCCGTACAGTTTCTACAAAGAGTGATTTGTCTTCTAAGAACCTTTCACTCTCATCTCACACTTCTTGTCCAGAAACTCAATCTTCCTGTCGGCGACAAGTGGCTCGACGACTACATGGACGAAACCTCCAAGCTTTGGGACGTCTGCCACGTCATCAAATCATCTCTCTCCTCCATTGAAAGCTTTTGCTCCGCCGCGATTTCCATCGCCTCTACTCTCGATGCCCACCACCACCACCGTGAAGTTTCCCGACAGGTATAGATCGAATCTTTTTATGCTTAATCTCGAATAAAGTTTCGATTTTTTTGTTTGATTTGGATGTCGGAGACAGGTGATACGAGCGATATCTGTGTGTCGGAGAGAAGTGGTGGCGACAGAGGAAGAAAACAGAGCTTTGATGGAGAATCGGATTCAAAGGTTTCCGTTTTGGTCAGAGGAAATTACGACGGCGACGGCGGCGGAGATGGAGTCGTCAAAGATACAGAACGGGTTCAGTGGTTTTCGAGGAGTGATGAACACTATGAAGAACATAAACTCGCTACTACTCGTGATCTTAATGCAAGGATTGGTTTACTGTATTCCCGGGAACACGACGGCGACGGTTACGGCGTCGGCGACGGCGATGATGAGATTGAAGCAGAGTGTAACGGCGGAAATGGAGAGGACAGGGACGAGGAAAGGGATAATGTTGTATGAGTATAGGAGGAGCAAGACGGCGATGGAGGAGCTCAAGGCGGAGCTGGAACGACGGTGGTGCGGCGGCGGAGGAGAGGAGGAGGAGGCGGAGAAGAGATTAAGAGAGAGAGTGGAGAGTTTGAAAGGGGATGTTGGTAATCTAAAGAATGGAACAGAGAGTATTGTTGTACAGATTGATGATTTCTTTGATGAGATTGTTGATGCAAGGAAAATTCTTTTGGATTTTTGTAGCCAAAGGTCAAATAAATAAATATTTTAATAAAGGGTTTTGGGTTTTTATTAGGCTTTTAATTTATTTATTAAGTATGCGAGATTATAATTTAAGCTACTACTAGATTTGAGGATTTTTTTTGTATAATGTAATAGAAAAAAATTAAAGATGGTATGAGTTTTAATAGTATAGATAAATTATAGTAAAAAATTTTTTTTATGATTGAATGTATTAACGATATTTACTGTCGATTCGATTTCGAAATGAAAACTAGGTTTTACTCTGCGCTTTGCACAGACGATATGTATAAGATTGTGTTAAAATATAAATTCTTCAAAATTTTGTAATTGTTATATGTTTTATGTGATTCTTTTAGTGTGTAATAAATGTATGAGACTATTTTAAGTGTATTATTATTGTTTTGTATTAATTATAAATTTATTAATAATATGAAAGTTATACATTAATTGAAATGTATAATCATGTTAAACTGAAGTAAGATTTTAATTGATAACTGAAAATTCGATTTTGTAACTTATAAAAATTTTGTCGTTTTAACCTATAAATAATAAAAAAAAACCTTAAAAAAACCTATAAATAATATTGTCTTTGTTAACATAATATTAGGAAATGATTTGGTTACTCTAGATAATATTGTTAGAGTTTTTTAAACTCTAGAAAGAAAATAGAAATAAAATATTGTTCTAGATTTGGTTGTTATGAGGTTACATTGTATTGTTAATCAAATAATAATAAATGTTATGATAGTTTCTAATGAGTTGTGAATATGTCCAAATTTAAATGACAACTATTTTAAGTAGATAAAAAGTAGGACTCTGTTTTAATAAAATAGATGAGTTTCTCATACCATATATTTATTTCATGTGCTAAACAATGATACGATTATAAAGTCAATTAATTTGTACTAACGTTGTCAGGTTTTTTTTTTTATAGAATACATAATTTTTATTTTGAACATTGAATTAATATGAATATTTTTAAAAATACATAATAATTTCCTATATTTAAAATTTTTATAATTTAAATTTCCTAATATTGATGTTAGAGTTTAACCCGCACTATAAAAGATTTTCTGAAAGATTTTTTTAGTTATCATAAAAAAATACAATAAACCAACCGATATCTTTGCATTGAAAACTAACTATATTTTGTAAAATAAATCGTTACCATAAAAGATGTTGGGAAGTTAATATACGAAATTCAAACACATGATATATGATATATATTGTTAGACATTTATACTATTTAAACGAATTCTTTATCCTTATTATAATTTGTTATCATTCAAAATAGAATATGAATAAAATTTGTTATAGATATAAAGATTTAGGAGAGTTTTTTTAAGACATGATTTTTAAAAAATACATATCACACATAAATAAAGGATGTTGTGCTTCTATAGTATTGATTATTGTACATACTTTGACGATTTAATAATTAGTAGTTATTTACTGGTCACCAAAATGACCAGAATAACCGAGATTTCTTCATTGCTTTTTTCGTTGCTTTTAAAATTTTTTTAATACTATCAAACTTATTTATTCAGATTTAAAAATTTCGTTATCTGTTGGATACGATGGTTGCTTGAAAGTTTTTTCGTTAAACCGTCTCCAATGGTTCACTCTATTTTTTCTTCAAAGTAGAGTAATTCTATAATAGAGTTGTGTTTTATTTCAATGGTTCTCAAGAGTTAGGAATAGAGTGATGAACAAAAAATAAATGAATTACTCTATATATAGAGTAAACCCTTTTTTTACTTTATTATAGAGTGAAAATAAATTACTATTGGAGAATTTTTACTCTAAATTTTATTTTAGAGTTAAAAATAGAGTGAAATTGGAGATGCTCTTAGAACTAGAGTTTGATCCACAAAATCGGGCGGATATTATTTTAATTTTTTTATATTCATTTTATGATTGATCATGTTTTTAATTATTTGTAAAGTATGTCGGGTGTTCATATCAGTTTTGAATGTTGAAATAATTAAATTGATATATTAGATAAATCATTTGTCATTTGATAAATTTTGTGAAACAGATTATTGAATCTATTTTTTAAATATACATGTTTCATAGGTTAAAATATAATATGTTTTTCACTTTTTATGAATAAATTAAAATTTATTAATATCAATTTAAATATTTTCTCTTATAATATTTAGTTTTTACAATAAGTTTATTTGAAAACATAAATTTGTGTTGTTTTGTGACAAATAATTTGTATTATTTTATACATATAATTTATAAAATAATTAGTGTATAAACTTATTTAATTATATTTATCTTTTAGTTTAATAATTTAATTATGCAGTATGTGTTGAGAATTTTTTATTTTCATCTTAAATTTTAAATTTATCAGAATATTAATTATAATAATATTTTAACAATGTTTACATATTTAAATGTTTATAATATAAAAGGAAAAGATTTTATCAGATTACAATTAAAAATAAAATATAATTATAATCCAAATAAAATATATGAAAAGATATTACGATTTGTTAACTTTTAATTAGCTAACTAGAATTGATTTAATGTTTTTATCCTTAATAAAATCCAAAATTCTAATGGTATAAAATGTAAATAACCCATGACATAAAAATTATATGCAAATGATATTTCTCTTTTAATAAGATAAATATGAATAAGCCAGTTAATTATATAAATCGTCTAATGAATAGATCTTAACTATGACATTATGGTATGTAAGAGAACCAAACTAATGATCATTAAAAAAATGCTAACTAAAAGAGTCGACAAAATGAAAAGGTAGTTGGAACAATAGTTTAAGAAATAAAAAAACATTTTTCTATGTAGAGCAATGTCAAATGATATTATAAATAACTTTATATGATTAATGTTCATTTGACATTAATTTGATATTATAAATAACTTTATATGATTAATGTTCATTTGACACTGGTGGATAGAAAAAGTATTCAAAGCTAACATTAGGTGGAAATGTCATCTTTGATAGTGTATCAGCAGCTGCGTTCGTTTCCCGTTTCTCCCATGATATTATCAATTGTGGAAACATCCCTATCCAGTGCTTTATTTCTTGGATTAAGTTGTGATGCAAGAAATAAAGTTCTTTCCCTTTTAAGATTTGCACTACTTTTATATTATCCCCTTCTACTGTCACTCGATCGATCCCTTTAGTCCATAAATGCTGTAAAGCCATAAAAACAGCCTGAAGTTCTGCTTCAATCGTATCATTACAAATCTTTCCAGTTGCATAAGCAGAGAACATATACCGCCCCTATCATCTCTGACTATCCAGTCGTCCCTCGATGGTTCATTTCTCTTGAAGCTTGCATAAACATTACATTTTACAAAACCTTCCCCCGATTTCTTCTAGTGTGGATGTTTGTTTTGAGAACCAGAACATGGACATGTTTGATGTTTTCCTTTATTATTGATCCATTCTTTTGAGTCTCTAATCGCATATGTGACATCTTTGTACCAATAGCTTCATTTTTTTTTCAAAAAGAAGCAGGTTTCAGCTTTTCCTTAGCCGCCATAACGTCCAAAGAGGGATGATCCTCATCATTGGAGATAGAGAATTATTTGCATGAATATTGACTACTGCATAAAATTTATCTTCAAATGTGAGAGATATATCGAATATGGTATGGTGACTTACTTGTACTCCTCTCCAAATAGCCCTTGAGTAATGACAGGAAAAGAAGAGATGGTCCAACGATTCTTCCTCTTGACAACAACGTTTACATACCGAGTCCTGCGTTATATGTCGTTGTTTCAAAGTAACACCTATAGGTAGGGAGTTGGACAACATCTTCCAGAAGAAATGCTTTAGCTTTGGTGTTGTATTAAACTTCCACGCTGAATGTTTAAGGTCCGGTCTTCCTGGTGGTGGGAGAGGTAACAACTGTGTTTCGAGATGTGTGGCCATATAATAAGCCGATCTGACCGTATATATGCCTTGTGAGGTGTAATCCCAACCCATCATGTCCATGTCAGAATGAGCACTCAAGCGTAGTGATCTGATGAGATGAATGTCTTATGGATCTATAACCGCTTCTAGTTTGGTAATATCCCATTCCCGCTGGTCTTGCATCATTAACTCTTTCACACAGTTAACTCGGGTGATCGGCCCATATACTTGGCGGGGAGGCCGCAGCGATTTAGTTGGTAACCAGTTATGGTTCCATATTGATGTACATGATCCATCTCCAATGGTCACACGCATCCCTGTTTTTACCAGGTCGCACCCCTCCATAAGAGATCTCCAAATGAAGGATAGTTTTCTCCCAAGTCCAGCTTGTAAGATATTCAAATCTGGAAAATATCTACCTTTAAGTGTTCAAGCTACTAAGCTGTTGGGTGAATGCAGGAACCTCCATATTTGTTTCCCAAGCATAGCCAGGTTAAAGTTTTCGATATCTCTGAACCCAAGTCCTCCTTCTTTCTTTGGCATTCGTTGCTGGTCCCAAGAAAACCAATGCATACCATGTGCTTTTGGACTTTTTCGCCACCAAAACATCGCCAATTCCACCTCAATCTCATCACAAATTTCTTTTGGTAGCTTAAAAAAATTCATTGTGTAAACTGGAAGAGGTAACGCAAACGTCTTCAGTAAGATTTCCTTACCCCCTTCCGATAGGAATTTATTAGACCAGTGGTTTGTTCGTTGCTTGATTTTCTCAATAATAAACTTGAAGATATCTTTCTTTCTTTGTCCCACTTATTTCGGTAGGCCAAGATACCTTCCATTGCTACCTTCATTATGGATGTTAAGTTCATGCCGCAATCTAGTTTTGGTATCATCTTTAACTCTGGAACCAAAGGTAATGGCTGATTTATGATGATTAACGACTTGACCTAAAATAGCTTCATACGCCTTTAAAGTTTGTAAGATAGGTTTGCATGAACGTGGATGCGCATGACAAAAGAAGAGAACATCATCTGCGAACATAAGATTGGTGATTATCGGACTTGTGTTGCTAATCTTGATTCCTTTCAGTTTCTTTTGGGCTACCGTCTGCGTGAGCATATGAGTTGTTAGTACTTCGGAGTACAATATAAACATATATGGTGACAATGGATCCCCTTGACGAATGCCACATCCCGGTTTTATGTCTCCACGAGGAGTTCCATTTATAAGTACTGAGAATGACACTGTGTCAAATCATGTCATTATCCATCTAATCCAAACCTCAGAAAAACCCATAGCTTCCATAGTGCGCTTGAGAAAAGGTCATTCCAGCTTATCATAGGCTTTGGTAATATATGTTTTGATTGCCATGTAGGATTTAGCCCATCTTTTCCGAGTCTTTAAAGAATGGAGAACCTCATGGGCAATAATAATATTGTTCATTATATTCCTTCCCATAATAAAAGCCGTTTGATTCTCACTAATGAGTGTCGGATGATGTAGCTAGACGATTCACCAGAATTTTGGAGATAAATTTGTAGCTAACGTTGCATAGTGATATCGACAGAAAATCACTCATATTCATGGGTAAACTCTTCTTGGTAATCAGACAAATATTAGTACGATTTTGAGGAGTTGGCATCATGCTGCGTTCGAAAAAATGATATACTGCATGAACTATATCATCTTTTATATGGGGCCAAAATTGCTGAAAGAAAGAGGCTGTCAACCCATCTAGGCCCGGGGCTTTAGTGGCTCCAATATTGATGACCGCTGCTTGAATTTCATCCTCCCATGCTGTCGTTGTTAGTTGTTTATTCATATCCTCAGTAACCTTACTCTGGAACCCTTGAAAAGCATGTTCCATAACATGTTGCGAAGGTTCTATACTAGCGAATAGATTGGCAAAGTAACTCTCAGCAGCATGGCCGACCTCCTCATTGCCTCGATATATATTGCCATCCTCATCTTCCAGAGTTGATATACATTTTTTAGCCGATCGGGCTTTTGTTGCTTTGTAAAAGAACTTTGTATTCCTATCTCCAAGGTTTTGACAATTTTTTTGACTTTTTAGAAACCAATGATGCTCTTCGTCTTTATATGCTTGTATTAGCTCATTCCGAAAATCTTGTATATCATTTGTTGTAGAATAATCATTTGTGTATGCCTCATCCAATCGTTTCTTTATTAACTTGATCCTTATGGCTGCATTGGGTTTGTGGCGTCTTTTCCATGAGGATATTGTAGATCGAATCTTAGTAATCTTAGAGGAGAATTCACTGTTCAGAGGTTGAAATGGTATGGTTTACATTCATGTAATTTATGGATACAAGTTTTGTGATTTTATATTCAAAGTTTTAGAAGAATCTTTTATCTGTAAGTAAAGTTATTTTCAGTATCTCTAAACAATAAATTTTAATAGTGATATTAGTTATAACAAATATTATTGACCACATTGAATTTTCCTAATAAAATTCTACACCTCATCCGCGTAATGCGAATTTTAAAAATAGTGTAAATAAAACTACTAGTGATTTAGAGTTTAAACCCCTCATTCGACAAGTATATTACCTTTTGGGAACATTGATAAGGAAAATCTGGTTTGGGTTTTAATTACATTTTTTACTTTTTTTTAAGATGGCACAATCAAAGTCTAACCTTTTTCAGTCATTTTACTTTATTAATCCTCTATCGTTTGTGTAATGAAATTTTTTATAAAATTTTTATGTCTGACAACATATATGTGTTTCTAAAGGCTAGCCCACTTCTAAATTTTCTTCCGTTTTAGCACCAATAATCTCCCCCTCCCTCCGATTTTGTTATCTTTTGGCGATTTTGGTTTTCACAGTGAGGAAACGCATCTAACTCTTCGTCGTCAATAAATCGACAGTTGGTCTTATCACCGATCTTGTAATCAGTTGTTCTCATCCGGCGGTTTAGGTTTTTCACCCCCAAATTTTCCTCTTCATCTCCATATTATTTTCTAATTGCATGTCGTTACCCCTTGTCGCCGATTAGTTACTAAAAAGATCTTTGTCCCAGTTAGCTTCTTCGAGTCAACTTCGAGTGAATTCTTCAATTTTTTTTCACCTTGAGTGTACATCATTCTTATTCATGATTTGACGCCTTCTCTACTTTTTTCTATTTATCTTATAATGGGTGTGATTGGTGAAGTAGAGAGTAAACAGATGGAAAAGAATGGGAAAAAAATAAATATATTTGGCGTTACACATCCCTCCTGTTTTAAATAGAGTAAAATTTTTTTTTTACTTTTTTTTCATTTATTCAGCTTAATTTGGCTAAAATGTTATACTTTCTCTTTCATGTTAATTGGTTATAATTTAGCATAACCCACCAGAAAAAGAATTAATACTACTTTTCTTACGCTATAAGTGTTATTCAGTCAAATCCAATATGTCTCCTATTATTCTTCTAACAAATCCATGAGAGCAGTACTTTCATGTCTTTCTTCATAACTCTATTTCTTATTTTTATGTAACTTTTGTCAATTTCCTTTGTTTTTATTTTGTAAAATATTTTTCTGATTCAAGAACAATTTTTTTTATTTATTACCTTCAATTTTTATTTTTTTTGTTATATATATACATATATATACATACACATACACACACACACACATATATATATATATATATATATCTGTGTGTGTGTGTGTCACGGACCTGGATTATTTTTCCGACACCAATAAAAAATAAACCAAAGCGCTAATCATTTCAGATGTCTCTAATGTAATGCAAAATAAAAACAATCAAATACCATAGGTGTGAGAAGGAAAATACAATGTTTGTTATTTGACATATCTGTCTTTAAAACACAGAAATATTATGCGTTCAATGCATCTTCCACCTTGCATAGGCAGCTTTCGACGACAATACCTCACCTCATAAAAAAACAAAAAAAAATAAACAGTTTTAATCATAAAACACATATTGCCCAAAGAACAAATAACAATAAGAAGAAGAAGGATACCTACTACACTATGCGAAGCAACACGAAGATCAACACCGTCACCCGATATTTTTGAAAACCTCTTTATAAACCACATTTTTTGTCGTTTTTTGAGGTCTTCCCTCATCGTCAGTAATCAAAATCTTCAAACCAGACCTCGATCGAACCCTTGAAAGCGCGGCATATAACTGACCATGCGAAAACACCGACTTGGGGAGAAATAATCTCACCCTTTTAAGTGATTGTCTCTGACTCTTGTTTATAGTCATAGCAAATGCAATAGTCACCGGGAACTGCCGACGCCTCATCCTAAACGGAAATCTAGAATCAGGGGGAGAGACAAACATCCTAGGAAGTAAAACCTTTTCCCCAACCCTATAACCAGTTATCACCAGAGCTTTGATGACATGGAGAGCCAACTGTGTAACCTGTAGACGTGTTCTGTTGCATAAACCCTCCTTAGGGTCAATGTTCCTAAGCAACATAATAGAAACACCCACTTTCAAAGTTAGAACATGATTTGGCATCCCCGAAAACTTAATGCTATTTAGAAATTCCTCCGAATACAACATGCTATCTTTACCACTTGTATTTGAGGTCTCAATACTATCAGCACTAAGATAAGTCATCTGATCACCTTCAATTGAAAATTAAGAGGTTAAAAAACGCAAAAGAAATTTTTTATAAAATTTAAAATATCAAAACAATATTTACCTGCCATCTGCAACAACATATAATCGTTTATGACTTCAACATTAACATTTCGGGGACAAAGAATTGCGCGATCCTGAAAATACACTGGATCAGAGCCTCGGTCATAAGACTCTCCATAAACCTCTCGAACGATCGTCTTGATTGGATCATCACATTGATCAACCAACAGATCCTCTGGTATTTCGATGTCAGCCTCAGCACATCCTAGTTCATTTTTTTTCCATCTCCAATGTCCAGAATCCACTCCGAGAAAGCACAGAGCTCGTCAACAGAACCCTCTCCAAGATCAGCATTCAACCTCATATTTATAGTAAGCCTTAAAACTTTGCAGTGACGCCATAGATAAGAAGAATTTGAAGAAGCAAGGACTATCTCTGCACGGCCTCCACCGGGAACAACAAGAAGTATTTGCTGAAAATCCCCACCAAAAACAATAACTTTTCCTCCAAATGGTGGATCACCGCGACACCTAATAACATCACGCATACTCCTATCCAAAGTCTCAAAATAATGCTTACTCATCATAGGAGCCTCATCCCATATAATAAGCTTACATTGTCGCAAAACCTCAGCCTGATCCGACTAAGAGTCAAAAGAACACATTGTATATTCAGTTGGATTGATAGGCAAGTCAAACCTAGAATGTGTCGTGCGTCCACCAGGCAACACCAAAGAGGCAATCCCGCTAGACGCCGAGTTTAACACAATATGTCATTTCGGTCGCAAGGACGAAGATAAAATACTCCACAAAATTTTTTCCCAGTTCCGCCAAAGCCATAAACAAAGGAAACACCACCCTTGTTATTGACAGACGCATCATATATCTCCCTATATACAGATGCCTGTCCTTCCGTTAATTTTGGTAGCATCTCGTTATAGATAGCCTCCTCTTTGGCACGATCATAAGATAGTTCATCCATGAGCAACTGATTACAATCTTTTTGAATGTGAAAACCATTTGGTGTAGGCATACCTGTAATATCCTTTAAAGAAGTTCCTTTCGTGCGTAACATTCTATCGATCTCAAAGAGGGCAAAGTTCTTCAACTGATCATCCGTTAATTTTAGACCTGTTAAAACAGAGGAAAAAATCTAATTTAGAATGTCGAGAATAATAAATTAAACTCTATAATAATTAATATGTTTTAGTAACCTGGCCTTCTTTTTTTCGCCTCTGCTAATATAAAACATCCTCGGATAAAATTGACCAGGTTGATTCCCAGACTTTTTCAGGCGAAGTAAGAATCTTCGAAGATAACATCATCTCAAATAATTTTCGCAGCTGAGAAGCCATTGCCCAGCAACTAACTTCTTTAATCGCTTCAATGTACTCTTTATCATCATCAAGTAAACCGAGGGTATAACATGCATCTTTAAAAGTCGGATAGAGTACCCCCGAACCGTACATATATCTTCAAAACTTGTCGGACCTTTAATTTTATTAAGCAAAATACGAAGATAATACACCTCTCTCATAGTACGTGGCACATACGTTATCCTGCCAATTGCAAATCCCCTCAGCCTTGGCCTCCATTCCCGATCTTTTAAATGCCAAATAAATCTCGAAGGAAAGTCAGAATAAGTCAGCTCCTTGGCATCATGGTAGATGTTATTACACTCCATCCAACCTAGAAACTTGTTTTGGCCGACCGAAGGTCTCGAAATAACATCGTCAATTGGGTCATCTTCATTGTAGATAAACAATTGTTGATCGGGAAGATGAAACGGTAATTTTTCTAAGGGCGTAGAGCGATAATGAGTTCGGAAAGAGAGTATCCTCCAGGTCGCCTCTATAGCCGAAATATATCTGCACATAAAAATAGAACAATGAACACATAGATAACAAGTAACATCATCTATCTATTTACCCGATGGGTTGAACATACAAAATTACACATGCATGTCCCTCAACAATTCTAAAGTTTACTATTTTTTGAAACCGTGCACAAAGTCTAAGAACCCACGTAGCCAAATCGATTCACACACACAAATTATAAAATTGAATGGCATGCTAATGAAATAGAATACCAGAATCAAATTGATATACTAAAATGACATGATTTAGTATGAGTCAACGAACAATAAAAAAAAGCATCTAAATGACAAAGATTAAATCGAAAGTGAAAAGCACGATATCTCTCTTACCTGCAAGTAAAATACTGCTTGACCTCATCCACGGGCTCATCTTTGTCACCTACCGTCACACCAATGTAATCTGGTCCTTTATTTATGTACTTGAATAAATATTTGATAGCTCGTGTTTGGTTGCAGCATTCAACATTAACATGTGCTCGATACCTCAACGTTAAACCCTTGTTATAAGGGACAACATAGCGATTGTCGCAATTGAAATTCAGTTTACGGATGTATCGTCCATCATTGCGTCGCCTGTATACCGAATAACCCTCATCGTTTATCGTGGTGACGTCGTTAAATGGCTTGGGATAGTACTTACTACATTTACCATTGACCATGCATACGTTATTGACATTAGCAGGACCACAAGGTCAATGTTTCATCAAATCGCCAACAATCTCATATAACTCAGGCTCTAGTATAGCATCGGGGACTTCGGCATTAATAATCTCATCGATCTTGTCCCCGCTAGGTAACTTAGAACCAGGACGAAGGAAAACAACCAAATGAGCATGTGGTAATCCTCTTTTTTGGAACTCAATAGTGTACAAAGCTACAATAAAGAAGATAAACAGTGAGAAAGGAAAGCAATTCAAATGTTATAGATTACACGAAAGCTAAATGAGTAACAAACGTAAGAAAAAATCCTACCTGAAGACACTTGCCTGAGAACATTTTTCTTTGTGATATCGTCCATAAGATTATCCAACTTAACCTTGAAAATCCTACAACAAATGTTTGGATGGTCTTCTATTTTTAATCGATATTTCTTTAGATACCTTGTAATTTCTACCCATTTCGGATTGCAAGTGATAGTAGTAAAAAGATCCGGATAACCAAAATACTTGCAGGTAGCCATCGCGTCTTGATAGTGCTGCATCATATACCTTGGACCACCAGTGGAAGAAGATGGTATAACAATACGCCTCCCTCCCTCAGAAAGATCGCAAATACCTTGCTTAGCTGATTCAACGATGGTGCTGTACTTGTCAGCTCGAAGATTTCTCTGATTAAACCACATCTATCGAAGGCGATTACTCTCAATCATTGTGTATGCATCAACAAAAAACTGCTGAAACAACCTCCTCGACATAATAATAGTAGCAGCCTCATTCAACCGATGTTGTATACGAAAGGCAAAGAACTCCCTCATAGTTATCGTTGTCCGCTTCCTACTAGCAACATCCACAAAACCAATATCTATACCAACCGAACCCCATCTTCACTGTAAGGAAACAACAAAGGATATTGGAGTGCTAGATAAGTCGGATGCAATTCACTTATACACTGCAACACACCGGATCTACTTTCAATAATTATGTCACATTCATCCGCATTAAGATCAAAATCACCAGGGATCAATCTTGCAACCTCATCTCCAGAAGGTAGATTATGAATACGTCCATCAGTAGTTCTTGTAATGCCAAGCCTTAGACGCAAACCATGAGAGTCTTGTCCCGAATCAATTTTATCCCTTGAACACTTGAAGACTTTAACATAACGATTATGGTTATCCAACATTCTTTTTAAAAGGCGAACAATCTCCGCATCCAAATGATCACCATCGCCGTTCCTCCTAAACGAATAAACCGGAGAAAGTTAATAAATAGAAAAACATTGACACGATGAGAAAAAAACAACATTTTAAAGACGCAAAAGTTCAGAGGTTACCTGAAAGCATTTATACGATTCGTTATCTCGTTCAAAGTATCGTAGATATATAACTGCAAAAAAACCGGCGCTTCACCAGGAGAGGGTAGAAGATCACCAATCCGGTGATAGTTTTCACCGCATAGTTGGTATACATAAGGACCTCTTCCGATGTTAACAGAATGATCAATTGTACCACCCAACGAAGTGAAAGAGAAAAGCATATTATACGCTCTTATAAATTCACGAAAATGCTTCGAACAAACAAACGTAGGATCTCCATCATCACAATAACCTGAACAAATTTTAAAATTTTTTAGAACCAAAAAAACACGCGTAGCAAACCTTTAACATATCTGCAAAAACTTCCCAGACACTAAAATGCAAGAAAGAAAAATGCACATGCATAACCCAACCTTTTTGTAACGGTTCATTGCACCCCAACTCTTCTTGATACAAATCCACTGAATCACCACAAGCATCATTAGAATCCGAATAAGAACAGTGATCAGTGTCAGAATCGGTCGCCACAAAACAAACAAAATCTTCTTTGAAAGACGATTCCTCGAGCAAACCTACACATTTAAAAATGGTGATGTTAGAACCACATACAATGCACGTTTTATCAAAGAAGAATGGCTTTGATACATGCCTTTATCAATCACTCCCCTGGCCTTTTTCTTTTCTCTAAGAATCCCTAAACGACGATTCCTCGAAGACCGAGATAAACCACATCGTACTACACTAACTCCCAAAGAACCTCGAGTGGGACACGATAAACCATCCCCACGTTTACTCGATTTAAGGATATACATCCTGCGTTTCCTTGCAATAGAGGAATTATAACTCCTTGCCCAAGAATATCCAGCAGAGGAAACACCGAGCATCATTGGATCCTGAGTAATATAGTCGCGCAAAGAAGATTGTTGCCCTAAGCACAAAACAATGTTAACAAAACAATGAGTTAACTGACAACACAATTCCAAAAAACTAAACAAACCGTAAACACGATGAAAAGACCTTACTTTTCTTATAAGGTCTCCGTTTTCTCTCTCGACATTGTCTTCCCTTGAGTTCATGTGTGTGATCTGCTGCCCTAAGCACAAAACAATGTTAACAAAACAATGAGTTAACTGACAACACAATTACAAAAAACTAAAAAAACCGTAAACACGATGAAAAGACCTTACTTTTCTTATAAGGTCTCCGTTTTTTTTCTCGACATTGTCTTCCCTCGAGTTCATGTGTGTAATCAAGAAAGACTATGACAAGTAAAAACAAACACACATTATACTCTGTGTGAAAGACGATAGATCGTTTGAAGATGGAACAAATAAGAAACAGAAAGTAATAACACAAAGATTTCAGATGTGCAAATTATATTCTCCGTGGTATTTATCAAAACAACTAATAAAAGAAAATTCATATCAAACCGTCTTTAACAATAAAATGGAAAATTTTTAAAATCCAATTAGATAAATATTTACTACGAATAACACAAAGATATAAGAGATGTAGATTATATATTCTCTGGTGCTTATCAAAACGGAAAATAAAAAGAAACTCATATCAAGATGTCTTTATCAGTAAAACATCAATTTTTTAATATCCAGTAGGACAAACATCAACTACAAATAATAATTAACATGTAATAACTCGTAAAAAATCCAAAATAAAAGAAATGAGAAAAATAAAAAAACATCGAAAATTAAATTCAGCAAACAATCATCCTCACATAAAACCAAACAAAACACATATAGAAAAAGACGATTATGATGATGAAGAATGTAACCAACAATAACTATCATCTACGATGAGAGATCCTTTACATATCCCAAAAAAACAATCCAAACGTCCACATTGATCGTCCATAACTCCAATCGAATTACCTCGTTACAGCTCTAATCATGTCATTAACGAAGACATTGAAAATTTCAATTCCCTCTAGCCATTATTGTCTCTAAACTTCACCTCCATGCATATAAGTAATCTAAAGAAGAAACATTACACACTCGAACAGAACAAACACCTTTCTTAGAACAGAGACGTACCATTGTATCAAAAGAAGTAGATAACTTTAATTTTGGTGTTTCTCACCGCACAAGCAATCATGTGTTTTACTTTCCATGTGTGAATTTCATACAAAATAATTCTTTGATGCTAAAAGGGTTCGAGTAAACATTGACCTCATTGAGTAAGGACAAAACTTTTAAAAACGCGTCTTATTAAAAATCTAAAAGAAGATTAAGAATCCACAATAATGGAGTACAACACGATAGAAAAAATAAAAAGGATCCAAACATAACATCGAGTAACCCAACTGAAAAAACTAAAAACCAATAAAATATAAAAGACATCACTAAAACACAAAACAGTCACGGTAGTGAAACTACCCAACCGAAGGATCTTCAACCTTCACCCGTTTCTTCAGCGGTGTAAAATCATCACTTGAATTGACAGAGTCCTAAAAAAAACACACGCATCACAACGCATATACAATAAAGAGACACGATAACCGAATCATAGATAAGATAACCATACCAATGGCCTATTCTCAAATTCAGAAATCAGATCCTCAACATCGGCAAAACAAATCCACTTTGTACGTGGGTTCCTTTCTCTTGAAACCTTCATGTTTAACATAAACCTTGAAAAGCATTCTCCTCCAAACCAAACCATTGAGTGCTCCAGGAAGCACGTTTGGCTCACTCTCAGCAACCTCCTCTGCTAACTCATCAGCCGTACGACCACCCAAGAGCTTCTGCGTGATGCTATCAAACAAAAACAATTTTAGATGTTCTTTACCCCCGTCTGAAACATCGAGCACCAATTTATACCTTCCACAATACCAAGAACACAGTTCAACGATGAGAATGAAAGTAATGGAACAAATTACGTAGCTCATACACGGCTAAACACATCGAACCAAGTACCTTTCAGAAACATTAGTAACATCCCCGTACTTCGGACAATCAAAAAGTTGTTCACCAGCATCATTAACAGCATCGACATACGACTGAACAATAGCATCACAAGCCTTACAGACTATATAAAACCAGTTCGTTTAATTGGAAACATGGTCTATAGTACCAAGCAAAACACATTGCTCATCCTACATATATCGTATTTCGTAAAACCACAACTTTATATGAGAAAAAGGATCCAAAGAATGTACAGGGTAAAACGATGATACCTTCACAGAAGCGAGAACCTCCCAAATTTCCCTCTTTACACTCCCGATAAGGAACTCATTACGATAATCGACCTGTGAACCACGAGCAGAAAGAGAAATATCTTTTATAGGAAGCATGTCGGAGCTGGGCAACCTAAAAATTTAAAGAGTGACTAAGATGCTGGACGACAAACCAAAAAATAGGAACACAAGCATATTTTTTATAAAATGCTCTAAAATGCATACATGGCTCTAAAATGCTCGACTTCAGGCAAATCAGGATCAAACAAAAGCTGAGAGCAATTGAATGCATTTGAAACACTTATTGTACCTAGAAAATAAAAAAACAATTAGCAACAAAAGCAACGATACACGGGAAGATAAAAAATGCATGTATTTTTAATACACCTTTATATTCCTTATAAATAACCATACGAAGAAGACATACAACTCTCGAATCCTTATGATTGGCGGTATTCAACCATTGCAGTTGCGTAATCCCCCCACAGAGTGCATAATAGTTGTAAATCACTGCAAAACAAAGACATAAAACAACCAAAGACCACAACCAAAAGGCAAAGAACAAACAAAAGAAAAGAGAAATTACATCTTATTTCGCAAAATAACATCGACTTTGTGAGTATCAACCCCGCAAGCATTAACATCAACTAAAGATCCAACACTTATGATGTGACCGATAACATCTACAACAAAGAAACTTGTTAAGATAACAGGATAAATGCAACATAACAAAGCAAACGTGATAAAAGCTCACCAAACAAAACATGAGTGTCCCTCTCTCCAGAGAGAATTTCAGTGAAAGAAGCATAATAAAGCGAACGAAGGACACCCGAAATGATTTCCATGAGCCTGACATCAGTTCTCCGAATGAAAACAACCTGAAAGGACTGTGGAGTTGTTCTGAAATCACCATAATATTTAGTGACTTTAAAATTACATATAGATCTCCATTAGCCTTCAGGCAACTGATCTCGAAAAATCGGAACCAGATAACCATCTGCCGTGCCGTGCATATGTGCACCCTGCAAAGACAAAGAAACATCAAAACTAAACAACCGCAAGTATATTCTAACGCGAACATCAAGAGAACAAAAATACCAACGTAGAAAATCTAAAGGTAAATTAGCATAAAAAAAGAGAACAAGAGTAATAATAGAAAGAATAACCTGACGATCGACAAGAACAAACTCAAGGTAATCTAACCCCTTGTAACACCTTGTCCAAACCCTCAGAATATTCACCTCGATTTTGCAATTTTGCATAGACACGAACATGTCCTTGACCAAAACCAATTGAGTCGGTGCACTGCGTCGGAAAGCCATGATTTCTTTGTGTTAGTTGCTTTAAGTGAAAGATCAGAAGACTTCGATGATGAAAGAAAGGAAAAGAAGAAGCCAATATTTATAGGCTATTGTAAAGCGATTTGATAGAAACGAATCAACACTAAATAATACAAAATTTACGATGGACTTATCAATATTTAATATATCTTTCGTGGGACTATCAAAAACTACAAATTTTAAAATCGTGTCTATCGCAAAAACTAAAAACACATATAAAAATATCCATGACAAAGAATATTTTTTGTATTATAATGTATATCGAAACGAATTAACTAAATATATATTATAAAGAAGAATACATATCAGATACTTGACTAAGGAAGCAAAGAAGATTTTTAGTTGGCTAACCAAATCAAAGCCATGCATATCAATAAGAGCAACTATAGATATAAAATATATGAATGCGTAACCATTGGTAACAATACACAACATTTCTTTTAAGCTTTATTTGTGTTCCTTCTCCAACAAGTAACAATGTGTTTGACGTTGATCTTTACCCTTTTATCATACGTTGTTTGAAGGAAAGAGCATCAGAGATCGCATATGCGATATCCGAGTAAAATTTGAGGCAATTATTGCTAAAGCTTAAAATATTAGTCAAAAATATGTAAAATTAAATAAGTATTTTTTTATGCCAATAATTCCACATACGCAAATATTTTCTAACCAATTTTGCTATTCGAACGAAAATATTGAGTTTTTATGTAAAAATTTATTATGTAAAAGATAATCGAATGGTTCGATATAAATCGACTATTACTTTGTCCCGACATATAACCAACAATTTCTTGTGAAATACGGAATTACTTTTCATCGTGAAACAAACGCACCACACAACATTGATGTTATGAGACAAGGCGCCAAACACGCGCAAATATCACCCATGGGAAATTAAAATCTAGTTTTCGATAATATTGATTGTTTTATTGAATTTGATTCATGAAATAACTAAAAAATTAAAAATAAAAACAAAACGCAAAGAAAACTAAAAAGGAATCAGGGAAAATACATAACCTAAAAAAAATTCTAAACACCACCACGATGCTTTGGATCATCAGAAGATGAAAAACGCAGAGTTTTTTTAGGGGGTTGATGATCATCATCACTGTCGTCCGAATCGTCAGAGGTTGTATCAGAAAAAACCATTCACCCTCACTCAAGGAAGTATAACTGCTCAAAGTGGTATCGCTATTATTATCACCATAATCATAACCATAATCATAGTAACCAAAATCCAGATCATCACTATCAGAACCACTACTGGTAGACAAAACATTATCACCATCAGAACCACATCCAACAGGCACACCACCATCCACGTAATGTTTGATAGGCTCCTTTCCTTTATACTCACCCTCTCCATAATCGAGATCAGAATGATCTCTTTTAAGCTCATGCTTACCCTTAACCAATCGGTCATCAACATCGCTGGAGTCGTTGCTCACATAGATGGCCCTTTCCAAGCTAGAACCATCAAACCATGAACTCAAGCTACCAGCTATACACCGCCAGCAAAAAAACGAAAAAGGAAGAGTCAACACCAATATTAATATCTTTGAGAGCATAAAAAGCAAATAGTTAATATAAATATTCATGAACTCACAATAAGAGTTAAGGCGGAGACCAGAACCATCACAACCCATAACAGAAGAATAACAACAAGAGAAAAACCTAACAAAAGAACCGAAGTTAAACACTCAATAATTCCCAAAAAAGGAGGCAGAAAAAACAAAGCTATATAGATTACACACCAAGGTCGAATGAAATAAGTTAAGGAGGAGAGACGCGCTGAAAATTTTAATTTATAGATGCGAAAAAGGATATTCTCATCTTTTTTTTCGCAAAGATATATACTCAATGAAATAAACAATGACTATCTATTCTATATATGTATCTCAGAAAAATAAACAATGATTATCTAGTAATATCTCCGAAAAAAACACCAAAAAATTAGGACAACATACGGAGACGACGAAATCATGGTGACGAAGTAAGTCATTTTTTTTATTATGAAATGAATATTCGATGAGGAAAAAATCATTCAAAAATAACCAGAGAATATTTGGTCATTTGATGCGAGTGAAAATGAAGTATTTTAAACGGAATGAGCTAACTTGAGTGCCAAGAAAAGAAAAAGGATATAGTTCCAGCACCAGGTTGATCACAAAAGGATTTTAAAGTTTGGTTGTTGCTCAAAGAAACATCATCAACTCCACATACGAAGAAAGAGGCTGATTTTGATACAAACAACTTAAAACTTTACACCATGAAAAAACAACAAAAAAATCCAAACATTATAGACGATGAGGAGAGACAAAAAATCATTAACTACTAACCAGAAGATGCATAGACCAACCCAAAAAATCAAGAGAAACAGGTATAACTCATAAGATAAACATTTCCAAAAGAAATACCAAACTTCCAAAGGCCCATAGAAATCACAAACATATAGGAAAACAAAACCAAAAAACTAATCCCCATATCCGCTAGTAGAAGCTCTCACATATTCCGCTTCAGGAATAGACGAACTCACCAATACATCAGTGCAATCTAAGTAGGTAACAGCGGTCAAAACACAGTCGAGTACAACCACTCTCACAAATCTTAAAACACAGACCACCACCTTCTCCGAAGAATCCTTCACAACTTCCAAAAAATCATAAGAATACTCTTTGGGCAATCTACACGGCAAGACGCTGCCAAAAAAAAAAAAAACAAAAATTGTTTAGATAAAAAAGTCATAGCTAAGAAATAAAAAATAAATAACCAGTCTCACCGCCCGTTTTTGAGGTCAAAAAACACCTCGAAAGAAGGACGCCCTGAAGAAGTCTTTAACCTCGAATGAAAAATTCCAACATTAAGAACCTCTCCGATCAAATCTGCATAAAAATCCACTATTGATAGAAGGACTACAAAAAAAATATATTCTAAACCGAAAAAACTAAGAAACTAACCCACAGGAGAAGACAGATCAAAAGTGCGGTTATTTATATCTGCAATATTATGAAAACCTCTAAAAATATCTTTGACATATGAAACCTTTTGACAAAAAGTGTTGGATGACCATATAATATAGTAAGGATAAGGATGATCTATAGGCATAAAATCCCTGCGGGGACAATTACCCACTTGAAAGCAAGATATAATCAACCAAAAACCTTCACACAAGGACCGAGAATCAAAAATAGGCAAGTCCTCGATTATCGTAGGTACCCTGATTTTGCATTAACAAACATAAGACAAAAAAGAGAAGAAACATATTTCCAAATACCCAAATAGTCGTACAAACGAACCTTTTCATCCACGAGTATAAGCTCCAGAGATCTCTTTCCACCGTGGACAGGTGCAAAATATTATCTTAGGAGTTTAACTTTGACCCTCCAAGGACGCAAAGAGTCAACATCATCACAGCGCGGATGCTCAAAACGTCGAGCCTTAAACAATGCCATACTTTAGCGGGAGCAAAAAAACATGAGATACAAGCATAATATGCGATAATAGTTTCAGGATCACGTAGACAACATCAAAGAATTATTTTTTTCTTTGATAACCACCAAATATTTCATTGATCGGAGGAGATAACCATAGATAATTAAATAACTAAATTCTTTAAAGGAGATAATCATAGACGATCAAACAAAGAGGGGTTTTAAAATAACAAACATAAAAACAATAAGCTTTTTTATAGGATAATTATTAATATAGGTACACACAAAAGTATAATTATATAAACAAACATAAAATTAAACTATGGGACTTCACATTAATCAATTACGTGAACACCAAGAAAGCTTGGCATATAAACAAAAAAAATCCCCAGAAACTATTAAATTAATAAACACATAAACACCATCAAAACCTCCACACAAATTAAGTTCTATCGAGCAACCCCAATCCCCAAAAATCAACAGCAAACACACCATTCCTTTTTTTTTTTAATAAAAACCCAATGATTTTCTATATTTTAAAATGAGATAATTCTTAATATAGATATCCACAAATGAAATCTAAATAAACAAACAAACAAAAAAATTATGGGCCTTCACATTAATCCATTACGTGAATAAGAAGAAAACTTGTGATATAAACGAAAAAAATAAAATCCGCTTTCAGAAATACAAAATATATATCAAAAAATTGAAACCCAACAATATTAATATTGGGATTTCAATCTGCGTAAGAGTTGAGACTTTAATCTTTATTTTGCAATATTAAAAATATTAATATTAAATATTTGTGATCAACATATATTTCTATAATCGGATAGAAACACTACGATAAGATTATGATTTATAAATTCTTATATAATATTTCCTATATGCCAAATAGTAATCTCCTATATAATTTTAGATTCATATAATCGGATATAAAGACAATGTTGTTGTGCTTTACTACTATCTAGATGTTGAATAAAACAAACATGTTGGAGGAAAAAAGACAAACAAAAATCAGGATTCTAAGAACAATAACAACGATTAACTACCATTAATCAATGACCATGTCAAGTAACCGAATTACAAATTTACAATAAAAGTTAGACTTAGCCGACCAAACTTTGTACACAAAAAAGCCATACTAACACTTTCTTAATTCTTTCCCTTTAAGGACTTAGAACATAAGTTCCCCCAACAAAAAGACATCTACTAAAGAACCAAACTAATTATCAGAGTCACTTGAAGACGATTCATCACTGTCTTCATCATTTCCTTCGCCCTCATCATCATCGGAGGACATAAAGCGACACCTCTTCCGCGCCGGTCCAGAATTCCCGTCACTTGAAGAAGATGCATCACCCGACAATTCAACAATATCGCAATTAACTCTGAAACTGTGGTAAGAACCACAGCTATCAAAAACCTCGTCTCCATCTTCCACAACAGGACGATAAGTCCCATTATCGAAAAAATCATCCTCTGGATCATCTTGCATCTCCTCAGGTGGACACTCAACCTCCTCATCCGATCCGGAGTCAGAACCATAACTATCACCATCATCATCTCCAGGATCACCGTCCGCATCAGCAGAGACAAAGAAAACATCTTCCAAGTCATGATCCGAATCATAAGGAATCTCTGGAGACTCTGAAAGATCATCAATCGAGTAGCCAAAATTACTGGTCATGGAAGAAGATTCATACGATGAACTGGACGAAGTATCACCACGACCATCATCATCAACAACTACAGAAAAAGAAACAAAAAGGAATGAAACAGAACCAAATACGTGTATAATTCCAAAATCAACAAAAGACAAAAATAACAACTTTTCAGAATCAACCAAATCCAAACAGCAAACAATAGATAAGTATCATAACACCAATGATAAACAACGAAAACAACAATAAATAACCAATTCCACAAGCAACCGAACCAAACAATCGACACAATCAACTACAAAATGCACCAAAACAGTAAACATGCAAAATAATAAAAACCGAACCTGCCGAAGAGTATAGATTCGGGACAACAGACATCCCCGACACCGAGAATCCAGAAGGGAGCAAAACTGGAAGCATTACCATCACCAGAAACACGATATGAGAACAGACAAAAAAGGAGAAACTCGAAACAACTGCAGAGAAAACACCTTACCAAAGACACACTCTGCCGGAACAACCGCAACAAAGAAATGGAATAGTGGAGATGACATTGCCGCGACAAACCTCTGAGGGTTTCACTGTTCAAATCGCAAGAGCAGAAAACGAAAAGACAACCGGTAAAGCGCACCAAGAGACTTTTAAGTGATTTCGACAGGCCAAATTAGTATGGGCCTAAATCGATTTCTACTAATTTCGGCCCATCGGGCAACACAACCAAACACAAAAAATTTGGCAGATGTCAAACCCAAAAAAGCCCCAAAAGACCAAACAAACATATAAATCCATCGAAATTAACAAATTCAAATATGCGATGGACTTTATTAGACAAAGGCCCATGCATATGGTGGGCTAGGAAAATCCACTAAAGAACACCAAAAAGACCAAGGCCAACAATAATCGACATTTCATATTGGGCCAATTCTGAACATAAATATAGAAGAAAACAATCTTAATAAACAACCAAACAATAAACATAAGTTATATTCTAAACAAAGGATATAAGAGAATCCAAAAAAATGAGGTAGATAAGCCTTTTTAAAATATCTTGTCTAACCACACAATATTCAGAAGAATCATAGGACGAAAAGTTTTAAATACCCTACGTTTTTTATTCTAGGTTTAAATATTTAACAAAATTTTAAATTATGTAGTTATTTCTGACGAGTGCCCGAAGAATAAAGATAACAAAAAATATACACAGGCCAAAAGAGAATTATCAAAAATTTGCAAAAGAACCCAAGAAATTGATACACATAAAGATTCATGCAGTCTTTTTTTATCGACAATATTCATGTAGTTATATTCTAAACAAAGGACATAAGACAATCAAATAAAGAATTTTAAGAACCGTTGACAAGCCCCCCATTTAGCAAACCGAGATACTTTAGAAACCAAATCAGAATTGCTTGGACATAAAATATTTCCCTTACAATCGGCCCAAACACCAACCCAAACAAACAAAAACACTTTCGATACAATAAAATGTTGTAAACCAAAAACGAAAAAAATTTAATAAACCAAAGAAAATAAAACAACAAAAGCTAAATAATAAAACCCAATATGCTGTAAATTTTTTGCCAAAACTAAAATAACAAGGACAAAAAAAACGATATTAATTGATGCAAGAGATTAACATAGTTAACAAAACAAATAGGAATTCTAAACCAACAAAGACATAGGGAATGAAAATAACCAAACAAGCTTTGGCTTTGAGTTTTATTGATTAAATCAGATTAAATATATTACAACCGTTAAAAATTGAAAAGAAAATTTGAGACTAATCATTAATGTACCAAGTGAAAAGAATAAATCCGAAAAAAACAGAACAGAAGAGACGAAAGAGGATGGAATCATCAAGGAAGTTGATCATCAACGGAACTGTCTTCGTCACTGGAGCCACGAGAACACGACCGAGATACAAAGTCACCAACGCCATAACCACAACCAGTATCCGAAAGTACACGGTGCCATCGACGGACACGACCAGTAGCTAAAAGGAATATTACACATAAAATATTCTCGATAACAAATAGGCGCCAAATTGGTCTCAAAAACACAGACAACAAAAGTGCACAATACACAGAAAACACTCACAACTATCTGAAAGGATGCGAAACAGCATACACAATAGAACAAACCGCCACGACTACGCAAACGTGGATAAAAGGGAACCCAATTCTCCGGCGAACCTACATCAAAAATCACGACAAACAGACCAAAGAGATGGAAAACCAATATAGCGTGAACCACCAAGATATAAAAAGATAAACAGATGCAGAATTACCGATCATTAAAAAGTATCAATATTCATCATTTTCGTCAAGAGAACCTATCACGAAAGAAGAAAGACAAGAAGATAAAAATGGACCCGATTTAAACCTAGCCATAAACCAAAAAGAGAAAGTAATGACTCGAAGATACGAACCGTGGAAAACAAGATTGTTGAAGAATCGATGAGATTCACCTTGTGTTTTCTTTGTTTCTCTTCCGATTTCAGGTTTGTGATTTGCAACTCACAACTCTCAAAGAAAGAAGAACAAGATCGAGACACAAGATTTTATAAAGTTCCCCAAAACTATGGGTACGTCTCTCTTCAGGATCGGGACCTGGTAATTCACTAGCTTAGTGTTTGCAAAAGCTTGAAGATCAACAACAATAGAGATTACAAGATCTCAACAAGAAGAAGATTGAAGAAGAAGAAAAGTTTGTTAGAGAGAGTTCTGTTTTTCTTCTTCCCTCTCTGTTTTGTATTAATCTTGATGGGCCTGTTTCGGCGAGCCCATCTTCTTCTTCCTTTTATCACTTCTTCTTTTCCTTTTGGGCTTTGTTAATTAGACACAATTAAATATTTGGATCATAATCAACAAAACTCCACCTGATCCAATTATCTCTCTCTCTTCTTCTCACGAAACCCTTCGTAAGCTCCTCCGCTAGAGAGAGAAAAAACCCTTGATTTCCTCTTCCCGATCCCGGCGGCCTCCGTGTCTGATCTCTTGCCAGACACAGCCCCTTCCTTTTCTCCACCTGGTTCATAAGCTATATGCCAAAAGCTTCAACCCCTGAAGAATAGGAACCTTTCACCTTAACCGTGTCTCTTTTCAACCGAGACAGACCACCGTCTCCTTCTTCTCCGGTGACCGTGATACCAGATCGTCTCAATCCCTGACGATCATAAGTTTGCTCAAGCAATTTTCAAACTTCTCGCAAGGTAATGTCTTCGTTAACATATATGCCGGGTTTTTAGTAGTGTGTATTGATGGCTCAGGTTTTCACCCAAGAAATCACTGCAAGCGTACAGTT